>VYZS01022567.1:18632-31440 GCA_013400695.1 Neodrepanis coruscans
CTGGAGATGCCTGCGGCCCTCGCAGGAGGTAGGGCCACTCCGTGGTGACTGTGCTGGCTCGTGGGGCAAGGCCAGCCTGGGGCTGGTGCCACTGTATGGAGTGGACCCGGGATAGCCGAGCACAGTGCTGGGGGATGGCCCCAAGGGCCCTCAGGGCACCCCGCAGTGCTGATGGGCAGCAATGGCAGCCCCTTCTTCCCCAGCAGGCCTCAGCCACGAGGCATATTGGTGGGAAACGCTGCCATATTGCCTCATGATGAAGTCTTGGGGAGGGGGAGGTGCCCAAAACCTCTGTGTCGAGAGGGTGCCCCAAGATCACGCAAGAACGGGCATCCTATAAAACTGCAAGCCTGGAATTTCTTTCTGTCTTTGGGCTTGGCTCTCATGGAAGCTGCATCTTGGCATCTCCTCTGCCCTCTCGGCCTCTTTCCATGGCTCAAGCAGCAGCACAGCTGAACCAACAGCAGTGGCAGCACAGGGCTGAGGACCACATGGCTCACCAGAGGTGGTATTCTCTCCCCTTTTGGGTTCCTGTTTTGTTTTGTTTTTTCATTTTTCTATCTTCCAGGAACCCTGGAGTGAAATTTGGCGCCATTCCACAGGCCAGCCTCCTTCCTCCCTTGTTCCACCAGCCCAGCAGCCAGCCCAGAGGAGCACAGTCTGTCCCTCGCATTTTTATTGTCAGTTTTTGTTGTTTGTAAAAGAAATTTTGCTGGTTGTTGTTGATTCTATTGCACTCTCTCATCATTTATAACGCCCCCTAATGTCCAAACCAGGACACCCCCACTTTGTACCCTGAGTACGATGCCATATAGTGTAGAACATCCGTTCAGTTCATTTGTCCTGGCTGTGTCTCCTCCTAGGCTTTCGTGCACCCACAACGTCCTTGCCAGAGTGGAGAAAAGCACAAAAGGCCTTGGCTCTGTGTAACTTCTGCTCAGTAATAGCAAAAACATCTCTATATTATCAAATCCAAAACACAGCCCCATACCAGACACTGGGGAGAAAATTAACTCTACTCCAGCTGAAACCAGCACAATGACATATTGTAGATTATCAGTAGATTGAAAAGGAAAGGAAATGTGGACATCTGCAGTTCTGACCTTTATGTAATTTTGCCTCCTCCCTCCAAGTCTTCCTGATATACTTGCAAACCTCCTCTTTGCAGAATTGTATTTTGGAGTTTAGTATTTCAAGGCCTAAAGAAAATTAAGGATGAAGCATTTTATCTCAAGTGTCTGCTTCATAAGGAGCAAATCAGAAAAGCAGTATGAAATAGTAGTGCTAAGGACGAACATGAAACTACATTGAGATATGAACACCTGTCAGTGACACCTACCTCTATGCTGGACCAAACATTATATCTCAGTACAGATTTCTGCAAAGGGAATGAAATCACATCTCTTTATCATGTTTCCTAATGTATAAACTGAGGCTTTTCAAGGCAGAGTATAAAATTACATACATATACAGACAACTTTTGAGGATCAGCAAGGGTTTTTATTTGCTCCTAAAGCTGTCTTAGAAAAAGGCCATGGCAGGCTGTGGGGCAAATACATCATTCATTTCAGAAATCAAAACTCACATTGCAATCTGACAGTCCCTACTTTGTCTGCAAAAAAATGATCAAATCTCACTTCCTACTCCTTGTTCTGCTCAGAGTGAAGGCTATGCTGTGAGAGATATGACAGAAATACGTTTCAAAAATAACTGGCACATCGAAGTGGTACACTTCTAGCAATAAACTTAATTAAAGTTTTAAAAGTTCAAGCTTCACTTATGAAGCTACTTAACCAGTTACTTTCATCTTTGACTCATCTGCTGCTATTTGCATGAAGTGAAAACCAAACCCTGTTGCCTTTGGTGCCTTGCTACTAGAGATGTAGGAGAGAAGATTTTGCTAATGAAACAGTATGCATTTGTTTGCATTCAGCACTTCATTAAATAACCCTCCCTTTTCCTGAAGGACATGTAAGCCTGATGATAAGCTCTTTGACACAATGGCATTGTAGCCTTCTCTGGCGCTGCCAGCATGAGCCAGCCAAAAGAAAGAGCGGAAGTGATGCTCATAACAAAAAGACTCAAAGGGTAGTCTCTTCTTCTTCCCTGCAGTGAAGGAATTAAAATCCCAGTGACCAGATCTAATTTATCTGGGAATATAAGGGGTTTGCCTTTAAACAAACAAAGGAGGCTCACAATCCTGTCACTCAGCCACATGCTTTATGACCTCTTAGTAGACCATGCAATGGGCTCTGCTGCATTCCTAAGATCAGGCAAATCTGAAGCTCACAGAAGATAGAAAAATTCCAATGTTTTTGAACTAGGCCATCACTTCCTAATTTCACAGTCTTTTGAATACAGTTATCATCACAAGGCTTCTGCCAGACTGTGAGGAGAGAAGGGGGCACCACACAGTGCTGGCACATCCCCTGACATTACAAAAACAAGGGATGCCTAACACCCTAAAAGAAGTCAATGCCAATTTGCTCATAACTGCTTGGCAGTACAGCAATTACTTCACTGATTAAATAATTGGTTAGCTAACAGGTAAAATTCAGAAGTTAAAGGAAACTTCATAGTGTTGCTATGTAAATTATTTTCTAGTTTGTTTTCAAGTTGTTATGTGTTCTGGTAAAGTCCTGCTTTGTCTCTCAAAGCCTGTTGCCATGGAAGTGACTGAAATATCGCAAGTTAAGCACTATACCCTCTATTTCCTAAATAAGCAGTTTTTCCCTCTATGAAGGACTGTAATTGGGCCTTATGCTGCTCTCAAGTATGCATTGCACTTGCCAAATGCTTTTAAGCACAGAGCTCAGATCTAAGCAATTGGGTCACCTAACAGGAAGGACCAGCTAGAAGGTGCTGTCATGTGTGGGTGGAGGTGGGATGTTCTTGAGTTTCAGACCTCACAGTATTTCCAAATCAGATCAGGTCAATCCTCACTTCTGCTGTTTACTCACAAACAAGTTCATTACAAACATGGAGAAAAGGAGAAAAAATGCAAGCTTCAACTCAGGCAAAGCTTAAAGTCAGACATCCAGGTATAGCCCCAGACAAACAGTATAGCCCCATAAACAAAAAGGATGATGCAATAGAAGGATGAATATTTGGTTACTGAGCTACTTTTACATGTTAGGGAGCATAATACCTTGTCTTTTGGGAGAAGAGGTGACAGGATCACTAAACTGCAGAGGAGGGAGACATAAATCTGTATAATCTTTGCATTAATCCTTGGGTTTTGGAGGAGGATAACTACTAATTTTAGTGTCTTGGCCAAACCATGTGGCCTACATGACCAGAATCATCTCAGATATAAGCCATGTTTTTCACTTAATATACACCATTAAATAGAGGCTATATTCTGATAAAAAGCTGCAGTTTTTACATACACATGAAGCTATTTCCATCAATACATCTTGATTTTGAGACCCTTTCTGTATCAGAGGCTTGTATTAGTATCTGGTATGAAATGACTAGCACCAAGCAACATCAATAAAGTAAGTATATGAAGTTCTTTAAGAGAAGTGTCTAACAGGCAATTGTTTAACATTGGATTTAATGTTTAAAGGGAAAAGATCTTCCTCCTTCCAAATACACAAAACCAATAATATGTAATGACAATCATGAAATAATGTCACTTAGAACACTAATGGCAGCCATCATCTCAGTTGCAAGTGCCCTTTAGATTCTCTTTCCTACAAAGGGCGCAAAGGGCTGGAGCACAGATTCTGTAACAGCTGAAGTGTGCTAACACTTCAAGACAGGACACCTTCTATATTACACTATTAGAGAAGCACAAGAGCTATAATTTTGATCACTATGTAATTTCCAAAAACAACATAAACAGCTTCTAGAACGAGAGTCCTATTTTACAGCAGCTGAATCCAGTCCTGGATTTGCAGAAGATGCATACACTGCTGATTAGACAAGGGACAAATTTAATTAATGAGTAACATGCAATCTTACTGAATCTTTAAAGTGAAACCTTTGGCTATTCCAGATGAAAGCAATGACCCTATTGAAGGAGGCTCTCACCTTTCTGATAAGGTGAAGTGGTAAAAGTAACTAGATTAAGCGTTAAACCAGAGTTTCATAACAAAGAGAAGCTATTCATTAGGCAAAAACCTGTGTCTTTCTTAATTTCTAGACACCAATTTTATACAGGGAAGACTTTCAGATAATTCAGAAAAGTTATCATTAATCTTTAGCTCATTTACTAAATGGTTGTCAGAAGCATGCTCAGCCCAACAATCTATGACCACTAAACCCTTTCTGACCCCTTGAACTTCAGAGTGCTATAAAAGCAATTATAGCACAAATGGGTTCAAATTATCTAAGAACATGAACAAACTGTAAATTCCCTGATACATCCAGTAAAGAATCTTTTGTTCTATTTAAGGGAAAAAAAAAACAACACCAAAACCCTCCATACTAATTTCTCTCCAATTAGGTATCTATTAGTCATTGTTGGATCACAGAAATTGGTAATAGTAAGACATTAAGGTCTATATTCTGCCCTCAAGACCAATCAGTACACTGAAAAAAAGTTCTGTGAAATTCTGTATCAATGAAAACTGATGGAACAACTCCATTCTTGTTGTATAAGTACATGCCCATGAAAACTCTACAAGCAACATCAGACCATCTGGTTTGAATTGTAATACTAATCAGTTACAAAAAGGTGGATGAAATCCCAGATATTTCTACTCAGAATTCAACTTTCTGTCTCAAAGACTGTGAGATCCAATTCTCACACTTCATGCAGGCATTAAGATAAATGTGGTATAGCTGCAGGGTTCCCCCTTCTCCCACTCCTAAGTTTCTAGGGATCTTTGTGGAAGGATATGAAACAGAGCACTTCTGAACTTGCTCTGACATAGGTTATTAGCTGAAGTGTGTTGAAGCATGCATAGACAGAAAACATATTCCCTAAAGTGGAGCTGGTCCTACGTCTCAGGCTATCACTAATGTGATAATTTGATCCTGACAAGGCACTTGGCTACTTGCATGCTTTGGTTTCCCCTTTTGACAGCTATAATAAAAATCCTGTTCCAATATTGCTATATTTTAAGACAACAGTGTTTCCAGCTATCTACTTTGCTCCTTTGACAGGATTTTATTACTCAGCAGCAGGAATGACAGACCCAGACAAGCATCTGCATCTCAGCTACTCTAGTGCAAAATCTGATATATCTTTAGTGGAAAAAGGGAGTGCAGCAGTGTTGGACTTAATGAACAGATGAATCACAGGTATATATGAGTGAAAGGGAGGGTAGATAGGAACAGTAATATCTTAAATCAAGCCAGTACACTTCAGTGAAAGACATCTGTTAAACAGCTAAATTGGTAACTCTGCTATCCATATGCATCCATACTTATCCAAAATAAACAGGATACACAACATTTTAATTCAAATATTGTATCATAAAATGTTTAACTTTTCCACCTTCCTAAATTATTTTCATGAAACATTTCTTGGTTTTTTTTTTTTTTTTGTTGCAAACATTATTTTTATACATTTTCATTAACTCAAGATAGTTGCATATGATGTCATGGTGACTATACACCATTCATTTCATGTGGCTTCTACCCAACTAGTTAAAGAAGTATTAAGTTAGGCTAAAAATGGGTTTCCCAGTCTTCCACTTGACACCCACACTGCTATTTGCAAAGCAGAAAATATGCTATAGTCCAGTATCTTCTATTATGGCAATAATGAATGACACATAAAACAGTCTAAAATTAAGTTCAGCTATAATAATTCAAGAACATACCAGCTCCAGGAGTTATACAGATATCCAGGTAATCTGGAGCAGGGAATCTGTGTTCACACTGGAGGTATACAAATAGTTGTGGTGAAGAGAAGGAAGCCACTTCGTTTGTGGGACATCAATAGCAGCTGATTTGCTCTTGGGTTCAGTCACTGTTGTAAGTTTCCTTTCCACCTACACAAGTAGTAGGAGTAAGAAAGACACTATCACACATTTTGCCAATGAGAGGCTACTTGCTTAGGGAACCACCTCTTGGCAAAATCTCTTTTTTTTTTTTCTTCCTCTCCCTTCAACAATTTTTAAGCCTTTAGAAATCAGAGTTCTGAAGAAACTGTTCTTTCCTCATTTTGCATTAAATTTTGATAGGGAATAGATTAAGCTGAGAGCAGAACCTTTATTAGCAAACTGAAGATGAGGTATCTTTAGTAAAGGCATTAGACACCACAGGATTTTCTTGCATTTTTGCAGACTGAAAGCATGGTTTTAATCTNTATGCATCCATACTTATCCAAAATAAACAGGATACACAACATTTTAATTCAAATATTGTATCATAAAATGTTTAACTTTTCCACCTTCCTAAATTATTTTCATGAAACATTTCTTGGTTTTTTTTTTTTTTTATGTTGCAAACATTATTTTTATACATTTTCATTAACTCAAGATAGTTGCATATGATGTCATGGTGACTATACACCATTCATTTCATGTGGCTTCTACCCAACTAGTTAAAGAAGTATTAAGTTAGGCTAAAAATGGGTTTCCCAGTCTTCCACTTGACACCCACACTGCTATTTGCAAAGCAGAAAATATGCTATAGTCCAGTATCTTCTATTATGGCAATAATGAATGACACATAAAACAGTCTAAAATTAAGTTCAGCTATAATAATTCAAGAACATACCAGCTCCAGGAGTTATACAGATATCCAGGTAATCTGGAGCAGGGAATCTGTGTTCACACTGGAGGTATACAAATAGTTGTGGTGAAGAGAAGGAAGCCACTTCGTTTGTGGGACATCAATAGCAGCTGATTTGCTCTTGGGTTCAGTCACTGTTGTAAGTTTCCTTTCCACCTACACAAGTAGTAGGAGTAAGAAAGACACTATCACACATTTTGCCAATGAGAGGCTACTTGCTTAGGGAACCACCTCTTGGCAAAATCTCTTTTTTTTTTTTCTTCCTCTCCCTTCAACAATTTTTAAGCCTTTAGAAATCAGAGTTCTGAAGAAACTGTTCTTTCCTCATTTTGCATTAAATTTTGATAGGGAATAGATTAAGCTGAGAGCAGAACCTTTATTAGCAAACTGAAGATGAGGTATCTTTAGTAAAGGCATTAGACACCACAGGATTTTCTTGCATTTTTGCAGACTGAAAGCATGGTTTTAATCTTGGTTTTGTTTCTCGCTATCCAACCTATTTTAGTAAATTAACCTTCCATAAATCTGTTTTACCCATAAAGGTAACTGGTAAGCAGTGTCTCTGTCTTTATCTTGACCCACAAGATTTTCCATCTTATTTTCTTCCCCTTCACTTGTGGGAAAGAAGTGAGAGAACAGCCCAGCAGGCTCCTGGCAGTCAACCAAGGTCAACCTACCACAGGATGCAGTATTAAAAACCAGCCTTCAGGAAAAGAAGTCGTTCCTTACTTTCAGTATCTATACTTTCGCCTGCTCCACACCAGCTTATGCTGAATACTTACAGAACCCTCTGCCTGGGCACTGCCTAATAATACAGCTGATTTAGATTTGCATATTATTTATTTATCAATCACACAGAAGGAAAGGAGAAGCCAATTACTACATTGCATTTTTCCTTGCAGATGGAATGACTTACCTTTTTTCCTTTATTGCCTGCATAAAAATACTAGTCTTGGACTATTTCTACTATACTTGTTTCATTGTAAGTAATTTCCGGGATTCTAGATGATTTGTGAATTAAGTAATTTTACAAGCAGAGAAACCAACAGACCAGGACACAAAGCAAACCTGCATCAGAATAGGAGGTTCAGATTCTAGCTTCATCTCAGGTATCCCTTCCAACAAATTATTATTGCTGATTTTTGTGATGAAATACCTTAAGGCTTCAGGATTTTTGTGTTTAGAGTTGGGGTTTCTCTGGTTTTAATCTTGATTCTTCAAAGTTAAATTGATTTTTGTGCCATAGTTTTTTGATAGTTTTTGATAAATTTAATTAATTTATTTATTTTTAAAACCAAAATTTTTACTTTTTTAACTGATGCTTTTACCCATAATCCCCTTCATCTTTACTTTTTTTTGAACTTGGTAGAGAAATGAGCTAGCACTCACAGAAAGTCAGTACTTCTGATAAATTCAGTGAGCTCTGGTAAAGGTCCTAAAGGCTCACACTTTCCAGACAGAGCTAATATTCTGTCTGGAACAGCTCCCAGACCAGGCATGTTTTAACAAGTACACCTATGATTAAGGTGAATCGTGGAATCAAAAGCACACACAACTGGAAGGTCCCTGAGACATTTTTAAGTTTATTCAGAAAGGTAAACAAGCACAGACAGGTGCAAATTTGTCCTAAAATTTCCTGAGGCCTAGTCCTATTTTAAAGAAGGAATCTAGCCCTGCTGAAATAAGTGATCAGTTGTCTTTGTCTCCAGCCACGGGGCAGCATGATGTGCTGCTGCAGCGGGGGACTCGAGCTGCTGCTCAGGGACTCGAGCAGCACATGTGGCCCTCTTAGGTGGTATATTGGTGTCTGTGTTGGCAGTAGGGGTGGACTCTGTGAGAAGAGGCTAGAGCACCAGGGTGGGTGTCTGCCAGCCAGCCAAGGTCAAATCAACCCCATGTGGATAGAGAACAGTTGATCCTCTTTTAAGATGGACTGGCCATTGTCTCCAAAGTCCAGCCCACCTGGCCACCAGGACAACTAGAGCTGTAGACAGCTCCTTTCTTTTATGACTGTCGTTCCTAGCACAGATGTCACAAGGATAACCCTATCACATAAAGGGCTACAAAATGTGGTTTGATCTTTCCATTACAAAGATGTCCCAACTAACTATAGAAACAGACTATATGTCTCCACAGACCCTACTTGCCAAGGTATTCATGGTATCATTGTTGTGAAAGAAGTTAGAAAGAAAAAGCTTTTCTCCATTAACAATGCCTTCCCCTTCATCCTGGCCTGTGAAATATCCAAAACAGCAAACAGCTCTTCTGAAGGAGGCTTATGTACTCCTCACAATACAAGATGTATGAGATTGTTTCCTTCTCTTCTCCAGAGTCCATCCTAGGCAAGAAAGCGAGGATATAAGTATTCTCTGTACCATACTTCAACCAGCACACTGTGAACTCCAGGAGAGTCCACAGGCTCAAGAGAAGGCTGAACAAATTCGTGGGCTGTTAACTTCACCTAAAGTTATTAAATACAGAGGCAACAGTTCTGGCTGAGCAAGTAGCTAAGTTTAAACACTGGAGAATGGGAGACCATCTGCAGGAAGTACTACTAGGTTTTCACCACACTAATACCACTACTGGAGACAAGATCCTGAGCTGTGTGGCCTTGTAAAGCTGTTCTTCAGTTCTTATAATATCTCCATTGTTGAAAAAAATCTAATTTTGTTCCAAATTTTGTTGAATCTAGAAAATAGTCATGAGAAAGCTGTCTTTCTTATATAGTCATGAGTAAGCTATAAACTAAGTCCCTTCTCTCTTCTAGTGATCAATTACATGACTATTGTGTCAATTTTCGGCTGTCACATTCTTGCAACTTGCTTTGAAGGGAGAATTAATAAAACAAGTTCAGTAGTCTCCTGGCAAGTTATTTTTGTAAAGAAAATGTACCCTTTTAACACAGAAGTTTTGTGTCGATCAAATGTATTCTTTGAGGTTCTGAGAAACATTTGGGAAAAATATTACAGCAGAGGAGACACCTCTGGTAGTTACATGACAGCTTTTCTTTTGTTTCCAGGTTGGGATTGAATGATTCAGGAGAAATAGCTTCAGACAGCACTTAATTTACCTTAATTTACTATCAGACTGCATAGTAAAAATGTGACATCTAGAAATGAAGAATAGAAATTGTTGTCTGTCTAGCTAAATAGTTGATTCAACTGTCTTTCCTGTGTATCATTTTACTATGACATGGGTCAATATCAGAAAAGTTAGAATTTTTCCCATGTGACACATATAATTTTGTCAAAATTTTATTTTAGGGGTTTTTAACTACTAATTGAACATGCATAGTCATAACAAAATGTTCCAGAAGAAAGAATATGTTGTTATTATTACCATTATGATAACAATTTTTTACCATTTTACCATTGCTCTTTTACTATTTCCTAGTTCTTTATAACATTTAATAATTCACTCCATAGTTAGATTGCTCATTGAGAAGATCTAGTGTCTTTATTAATTGCAGAAGAATACAGCACATTTTGAATGATTTTGGGCTTCTGGAATCACTGAGATGACAGTAACATGCTTAAACACTACCTTAGTACAGTGCTTCTAATGACTTTATATTATATTTATATTCCTTTTTTTTTCTGAACTTTGTAACTACTCCAAAGATACCTGTAAAAGGGAGGATGCTAAGAAAATTACCTCATCTGTTTTAAGATGCCGTCTGCACTGGCACATTGAACCATAATAGGTTCTGAACTTGAAAAGTTGCATTCATTGCCATGGCACAAAGTTTAATTTTGTGATCAGTTTGGACAAAGATGTATCTTGCTTAGTAGCTCCATCAGCTGTCCATGGCTAAAACAAACATGACTCAGTGTTACTTAACATAATTCTCACAGGCATAAGATAACATTAGAGGGAAGCTGAACTTTAATCTACCCATTCTCCTTTGTGATATCACATCTGAACAAAGTGACGCGTTTTGAACAGAATTCTCAAGACCATTTCTTTAGTGGCTTACTAGTTTTATTAGTTCTGGACATTTCTGGACATTTCTGGATGGTTTGTTCAAGTGAAAAAATTACAAGATACATTTCAGTCTTCTTACGATGTATTATCATCATGACATACTCACTAAAGAGCCTTTAGAGAGACCAGTATTTTCAATATACAGTTTCCAATCAAATAAGTTATTTATCCAGTTATCTCTGTTGTGATATCCTTTTTTTGCCAGTAATAGTTAATCCGAAGGCAGTTTTCAATTGTCTTTCTAATAGCCAGAGAGAAAAATAACTTCAACAGCCTCACTTCACAACCTTAACACAGACAGCTGTTAACAAATGATGGCAATAAAAAATAGAATTATTATTGTTGCCAAGCATAAGGATCATTTTTATATGTAATTTAATCATCTCTTTCTGCTATGATATCTTTCTAGATTACATATATTATGAAGTAAAAAGGTTATAAAAATCATAAATATCAGAGCAGGAAAAGCCACAGCATCATTAAGCCAATCCACAGCTATTCTGTCTGAGGAACTGACAGAGAAGGACCTTTGGGATCATCAAATCTGCTGTTTGTTGTAAGCTGCATGATCATATGGATTCCATAGGTCAGGATCCACAGCAAAATTACAGATGTTACCAGGCCCATCCAGATTCCAGGAGTGAAGAAACCTGTACAGTCACTTGCATAGGAAAACTGGTTATTCTCGATGTTGAAGCCTTGAATCTGAAAATTAAGAAAGGTAGATAGATGAGTGCAATTACACTTGTAGCGTAGTCCCTACTTTAAGGATATGTGTGGTAATTACAAAACCCCACACCTTTAAAGTACTAATCACACTCTGCCCATTAAACAAGAGTGTGACCAAAATCCTCTGCATAACAATTTTCCTTTCACCCAAGAAACTAAAGATGCAGAATCCATTTATTTGGCAAGAAATACCTTTCCCACTTCAGAAATTTGTATTACTTCTAGAAGTAAAGTCCCAAAAGGAACATGTGATCAGCATTCTGTATTCATTATATTCTGATCAGTATTCCGTATTCATGTGGTCAGTATATCACTATTCATTGATCATCAGCTCAATGACCATTTCAGAACCAAGAAACTCAAAGGCATGATCTTTGGATCATGAGATTTGTTAAAATACCTCGAGAGATTTAGCTAATAGCTTCTTGACAAACAAAACTCCTGAACCTATTAATGAGAATGACATTTTTTGGCTGAGCTTTAGTGAAAGTTTAAGGAAAGAACACTTGCAAAACCTTTTTTCCTCCCTCTTTAGACATCAAAGACTCAAAACAGGAGGGAGGGCTTGCTTTACTGAGGTATGGAATAAGTGGTATCTACTAATATATGAGATTTATGTAAACTTTTCCAGCAGTTAGAAAAATCTGTAATCTCTATGCTTTGACTGAATTCTCAATGTCTGCCACTTACTGAGCTCCTACCATATTATTTTCCTCAGAAAAATCAACTAATTTGGAGATACATTCTCTGCCTAGGCACCAACTGTATAGTAAGTATCAACAAACTGAATGCTTTTGAGACCCCTAACTTTTCAGGAATTTTGTTCAAACCAATTGAAGGATTAGAAAACTATGAAGAAAGGAAAGGCAATCCCCACCTACACACATATACATAATGACATAAGCATTGATTCCTTCAGAAGGAAGGGAATCTAACTTGTGGAAGAGGAAGGAAATAATGAAAAAAAATCTGATCTGGTTTTGAGTTTCTTAAGTAATTTTATAAACAAAAATTAAGACTGGAATTCTTATGCATTTACAGAATGTGCGTAAGGAAAGCACCAAACATCATAAACCCACTGGTAAAGTAACAAAATCTTAAAAAATACTATTTTCTATAAAATATTATAGAATAAAATAAAAAAAAGATTATTTATATAACTTCTCTCACCAGGCAATAAATAAGAAAGCATAAAATTGTGGATTTCTACTTTTATGTGTTCCCACTCCATGATTATTCTATGATTCACAATAAACTAAATGGAAAGCTTTTGTTTACTTGTGGAAATAAAAGAATTTGTACTTCTTAGGAAAGGTGTTGGTACAAACATTGAACAAATCAATTTGTGCCTTGCTACCATGCTATACCCGAAAGCACTCAGGGTTTGAGTTCACTCATGGCTCAG
>VYZS01022568.1:0-14029 GCA_013400695.1 Neodrepanis coruscans
AGTGGGCTTTTTGTCCCACTTGGGACAGGAGGAGGAATCGCCATAGGTTAGTTCTATAAGAGTATCCCCCTTCTAGTGCCTGAGGTCGGCTGAACTGCACTGGTGCAACAGCAAGCATGTCAGGTCAGGCGTGCAGACCCTTCATGCATTTGGCAACAGTCTCCACAACCAACTTACAGAGCTCGTCAGTCACAACCTGAGCTCCTTTAGTGGGCAAGGTGTCTTTACCTGGTGCAGTGTGGTCAGTGTTTATGGCATCATCAGTAGCCGTGGTGTTATCACTTACTCACCCCTCGTTTCGGTTCTGAAACCATAACACTGCCACAGCCATATGTCATATCATTTGTATTCATTTTCCTTAATTGATCATAATATTAATTTACAAGTACCTGCTGTAGGTGATTCTGAGGGTAGAGTGGCCCCTTCACTGTTGTCAGAGAGGACATATGGCCTAAATCCTTTCCCTTAACTTAGTGTCCCAGGAAATCCCTGCATATTGTTTTAAAATCAAAGATTTTAACTTGTTCAGTTGAATTTAAATTCAAATGGAAAATGGAAGTGCATCCTTCACTTTTCTTTGAATGCTTAATAATCAAGATAAGTAATAGTGCTTATGTCACTCCTTGCAGCTAAAAGTCTTCAAGTGGGCATCAGAATTCTAGCTCAGGACTCCACTTTTATTTCTAAAGTAAGAGCACCATGTTTGGTTGTTTGTTTTTTTTTTTTTAAATAGGACTTCAGATTGTATCTCTACAGTATTTTATAAATTTATTTTAATTTCTGGGATGTTGGTTCTTTCATATTCTGCTGTTTCTTAAAATCAAATTCACCCACAAACTTACCCATAGCAGTTCTACATCTTTGAAAGCATACACTGAAAAGTTGTATCTGTATCTGTTTAATCAGTTTTATGGGCTGGGTGGGATGATGGCTAGGGTTAAAACTTAGAGGAGACAAAGAATTTAGGGGAGAAATGCAGTAGCTGCTGCTCCCTGGATGGAATGGGGTTGACATGCTCCCCACATAGTGATAATCATCTGCTCAGAGGGTTGAAATGGAGAGTGGAATGAAGTGAAAACTGCATGGCCTCCCTCCACTGAAATCCCAGCAGAAAGGGAGAACATTGTGGCACTTGCCAGTACTTGAGACTATACAATGCCTTTTGGCCAAAGGGGATGGATCAAGGTGTTCTGCTGCTGAGCCAACAACCATGTCAAAACCCCTCCTCAGGAGGCAAGCCATGACTGTCCCACTAGATACGGTGAGAGAATTTTCTACCAATAAGAAATAAAAGGTAATTATAACTAAAGCCGCTCAAGCTCCACCTAAACAGAAAAAATAGTATAAAAAGCAAGTTGAGAATTCCACTGGAACTGTTGGGATCAGCTGACAGGTTGAACATATCCTTTTCTTCTACATGGATGCCTATTGAGAAAGACTTATACTCTATGCGCATTAATTACTCAATTAGTATTATAGCTTACTTTTTAGTGTTGTAGATTTCTTTAAATGTATATTTGCAGATAGACACTATCACTGACAACCCACGAACCTGATTAACCTGTCACAATTTGTATTAAAAAGGTGTGTTATTCCATACACTGTTAGCTTGTGTATTTCTTAAGCAGTTGCTGGCAGCAGACAACGCCTTGGCAGGACCCACTGAGGTATCTTCACGATGTTGGCCTTGCCCCCCTGACAAGGGCAATTGAGTCACCCTCAAGTCCTGTCAATCTGTTGGTGAAAGGTCCCCTTACAGGATGCTGATGAACTGATTGGATGCAAGATCAGATCTAGGCTCCCCTGAAGCACTGACAGACAAATAATTAATCAAGTGTTGAGAATATCTCCCCTCTTAAAAGGTTAGGCAAACCACCCCCTCCTTTCATATGACAGGCTGTATATAATTTAAAAGGGAGAAGGCTTTTGGACTGTTCAAAATGTCCATGATAATATGAATCTTATGTGACTGTTTTTAAGTCAATTTTTCAGCAGTAGGAATGGCTACCAAAGCACTTAACTTAAGAATGATATTATCAATTAGGATTTTGATAACAGAAAAGCATATTCTGGGTGGACTATATCGATCTTGCATAGCCTCCTATGGAAGAAATCCTTCTGTTGACTGTTTTCTCTTATGTTGCATCTTCAGGTTGTCTATCAGTAGGACCAGGTTGGTGGTGTAAGGAATGAAAGTAAAATAGTACCAAAGAAGTTCTGTCCTGGTTTTACTACTAGGAGGCGTGATACTGACAAGAGAGATCCAATAGAAGCAACACACCCCTACCAAAAAAAGAAAACAAATAACAAAGTTTATTTTACATACACAGAAAACCAACAATAAAATGCAAAACCAGACAAATTAAGCTCTTCCGGGGCCAGCAGCTGATGCGGGGAAGCGTTAGGGTAGCGCTGGGTCTTTACCGCAGTCTCCTGAAAGACACCGTAAAAATTAAAGGATCCCTGCCCCTACCTTACCCTTCCCATATAAGGAAATACCACCGCTGATGGAAAGATGTGGTCCTCAATCCGTGCTGCTGTTGCTGGAGTCGCCAATCGGCCCACACAGCTGCAAAACTCGGCGCTGAGGCGAGTAGAGATGCTCTCCCGACCAGCTCCGTCTGGAAAAAGAGAGCGATGGCGGCCGTGCTTCCCCTTTTATAGGGGACCAATCTTCGCGCAGGCACGGGTGGCCCCCAGGCAACTGTTGCCCCCTTGGATTAGATGGTGTGTGCCCAGGAACTGCCCCTAGTGAGAGGCTTCGCACGCATGCCCTGACCAGGTGGTGTGGGTCCCCCGTGGCCCCACCCGGCATCCCAGGGGGCCCCGGCACTGCCCCTGGGCCACCCCGACCTGTGCCAATCCCGGCTGCACACTGCGGCGGCTCCCCGTCACGGGAGGGCTACCACCAGCTCCCACTCCATGTGCATGGGAGACCCACCACGCACGCGCAGAGCGCCGAGCCATGCCCAGGCTGGGGGCTGGCAGCGCCCAGCAGTGTCAGCAGCCCCCAACGCCCGTGGCCACGGAGCCGCGCCTGCAAAACGCCTGGGGGAGGCACCACACCCCTGCGGGCAAGCTGCACAGGGCTGCGGCGGCCGCCCCTGCCGACCCATGAGGGGCCACACCCACACCAGCGCCGTGGGTGGGGGCGGGTGATGCACCTGTGCTGGGGACTGGCCCCATCCCCCCCTCCCCCGCTGTCGTTGCCATGGCAACCCACCTCAAACACACAGGAAAAACAGTTTAACACAGCCCCGATCCCCTCCTGCCTCCCAAAAACCTTCAAAAAACCTCCAAAAAAGCCCTTTCTCGATCCCTAAAAACAGAGGGGAGAGACAATAGGGGAGGGGAAGGGAAAAGAAACGGTTTAGATCCCATAACCTCTGTTGTCAACCCACAACAAGTTCTTGTAACTCTATGCATTGTCTTTATGAAATCATAATATAAACATAATAATTTCAGGTAGTAATTAAGTCAAGCATATTTTTTTGCTCAATATTCTGATTGAATTCAACTTCTTTTTTATATTAATGTACTTCAGGAGAACAATTTGAGCTGTTGGCTTCTGATAGCAAATGCTAAGAATCGTGTAATAATATATTGTCAAAATAGCACAACTAGGAGGGCTAGAGTGAGATATAAAGGAATATTAAAGACGAGGGATGTTTCTGGAGTTTGTTTGTGTATATGGAATATAGACTAGACTTTCAGTTTGATGCATTATAAATACAAAACCGTGAGTATTCAGACCTGGTGTTTGGTTTGTATCCAATTGTTATGAAAAATGGAAATGCAGATGAAATTAAAAAAGAAAAAAATCAAGCTGCATATTCTGCTGTCCTGTGGGACAGATGAACATGATTTCTACATCTATTTTATTATGGATATGAACAAACTAACAAATTTTTTCAAGTCTTAGAAGTGCTGCAGATGATATTGCAATTCCTTAGACACATAATCTAGTTTTAAATAAGGAAGACGGTAAATATTGAGTATCCATACTGGCTCTACACAAGTAATCTTCTTGTTTTGTTTAGATTAAAAATAGTTCTAGACTCAGACCCATATCACTCAGGTAGCTATTTGACTACAAAATGTAGAAAAACATGCATTATATAGAGAGGGATATAGAATGCTAAACGTATGAAGCATAATAGACAGTCTGGTGAGAAGGAAATTGTCATATGTGACTTTTGACTCTGTCCTATGAGGTAAAACCTATTAAAGCAGGAGGAGAAATGCTATTATTGATAAAATATAATGAGAACACATCAGATGGGCAAAAAAAGTAGCTTGGGAAATATTTTACACTATGGGAAATGTAATGAAGATGATGTCCATATTATGGCTATGAACTTGCCTTGGGGGAAAGGTGACTAGCAGAATTTCATGTAACTAAGGAATGATCTTGTTTGGTCTTTGGGAAGGAAAAATTCTCTTCAGCTTCTGGTATAACATGAAGATGCGGATCTATATAGTAAATTATTCGCTTAGCAAGCAAGTAGTAATAATCTACTCTGCAGGTGAATTTATTATTCTGTGTCATGTCTTCAACTGTTATTCACGTGCCAGAAATATTCTTACCCTGTAGAATAATTAGTAGAATCAAAATGTAATAAAATGCAATAAAACCACCAAACACCCAGAATTACAGTATTTGCATATTTAATCAAAACATATATATTTATTGGGATGATTTGATCAGTGAGAGAAGGAAACTCATACCCAGAATATATCACCCTGACTTTTAACTGGAATCTGTAAAACAATGTTGTGGCTATAAGAATGCCAGTAGTTTACATCCTGAATGTTTTAACTCTAGAGAGAAACTAGTGCTCAGAAACATCCTTTAGCTAGTGTAACTTCACAAATTGCTTTTTTTTTAATATCTAATTTAGACGATCAAGCTTGCAATGAAGGAAAATGTCCAAGATCCTACTAATATACATGTAAATAAATATTAAAACCTATGAGAGCACATAGCTAGAATCCTAGACATTTTTATGCTGTACTACTAATTACAGTATACTGAGCGAAGTTTGATATGCTTACAGTTGTGGGGATGAGATTGTATGTGGGACCGTGTTGCCACCCAGAATTGCAGGGAGACTTCGGGAGATGCTGATATGCTCCTTCAGCCTTTCTACCATTTCCAACAGGCTTTAAAGGAGTGATGGTTTGCCCTATCCACACTGCTGGTGTGAAAGGTTGGTGGGTTGGCATCTGGGGGCTTGTCAAGTGATGCCAGAGTTCTTCATCTAGTTGAAACCCTGTTCACCCAGTAAAACTATTCACACAGCTATAAAAAAGAAACGTAATTTTCTCTGTTCAACTCATATTGAAAAAAAACCCCAACACATTTATCCAAAGGAATTTTCATTCATCATATATTGCATGCATTTACCAATAATAATGACTAATAGGATGGCTTTTTCAACCTTTGGAGCAACATTTATCATTAAAGATATAAACAAATATTCATCTGTAAATCACTATAAAACAGAGAGAGAGATTCAGTTCCAAATGGGGGGTTGAATTTGTCTCAAGAGGCCAAACATATGGTCTGAGAAGGATAAAGTTTAATCTAACCATTTTGTTCTTCCTAGGTTGCATTTTTTCCTGTTAACTATGTTTAAATACTGAAGTTAAATATTATCTGGAATTCAGTCTCAGTGTGGTTTTACTTTGATGTGACATGTGCATACACAGTAAGGGCAAAATGATTGACATACTAGAAAAAATCTCTGCTTATTACTCTCTAATGTTGTTTTGGGGATATTTTTGAGCAACAGCTACTTCTTGCAATCCTTTCTTATTAATTTTTATGCTGCATTTTCCTGGTGTGTCTAAAACATGAAACGTCCTTAAAGTAGTAGTGAAGTAATTGTCAGAGTTTCATGACAGAGAAGGGGAAGACAAATTTATAGTTGCTGTGTGCATGCTTGATAGATTCTTGATCATTATTTAAGTGGATCTATAGTTTCCAAAAGACACACACAGTTTACAGATTGGAAAAGTCAAAATAATAATATTTTCCAGGAAAATCTTTTCATTTAGATGTATATATTTATATGTAAGAAGGTGTTTTAAAAATATGTGCTTTTAAATATCAAATCATGTAAGAATACATGTGCATGTATATAAATGCATATACAACCATGTGCAGTAAAACAGAACTGCAAAAATGTCAAGATACCTATTTCACTTAGGCTCTACTCAGGTTTAAAGTACTGTTAAAATTAGTTTTGATTTTTTCTTCTTGATGCCATTTCTGCCATTCTGTGCTGCAACAGAGCAGAGAAAGTCAGATAAATGTAACAGATAAATTTACTGTACTGTTGAAATCTTAGAAAATGTGAGTATTAAGTTTCAGGTGATGCTTTTTGGTTTATAACTGATTATCACCATTCAACAAGAGTTCCAGCTGATATGGCTACCAGGGGTGAGGCTCTGCTCAACGTGCTGTTCACAAAGAGAGAAGGGCTGTTGGGAAATGTGATGCTTGGAGGCTGGCTGGGGTGCAATGACCGTGAAATAATAGAGTTTTCAACATAGAGTGAAAAAGACAGGGCATCAACAAAACTTCCACAGTGGACTTCCAGGGGGCAGACGTTGGCTTACTCAAGGGACTAACTCAGAGAGTATCTTGGGAAATAGCCCTTAAAAATAAAAATTTCCAGGAGGTATGGACATAGTCCAAGAAAGAAATATTGCAGGCTCAGGAGCAGGCTGTCCCAGTGTGCTCAAAGATCAGCTGACAGGGAAGACAACTAGCCTGGATGAATAAGGAGTTTTGAAGGAACTAAGGGAAAAAAAGGAGGGTGTATCACCTTTGGAAGAAGGGGTTGGTAATTCAGGAAATGTTTAGGGATGTTGCTAGGTTGTGAAGGAAAAAAATTAGAGAGACAAAAGCCCAGTTAAAACTTCAAATGGCCACTCCTGTGAAGGATAATAAAAATATTTTTATAAATATATTCATGGTAAAAATAAGGGCAAGGACAACCTCTACTCTTTATTGGACATGGAGGTGAATGTAATGACTAATGATGAGGAAAAGACAGAGGTACTTAACCCCTTCTTTGCCTCAATTTTCAGCAGTAAGGCAGATTGTTTTCAGGACAACTGGCCTCCTGAACTCGTTGAGAGGGTCAGGGAGCAGTACATCCTCCCTGTAATCCAGGAGGAAGCAGTCAGACACTTGCTGAGCTGCTTGGATCTTCACACATATATGGGACCAGATCTGGGTCCATATATGGGATCCATTCTAGGGTGTTGAGAAAGCTGGCAGGTGGGCTCACCAAGCCACTCTCCATCATTTGCCAACAGTCCTGGCTCACTAGAGAGGTCCCAGATGACTGGAAGCTGGCCAGTATGACATCCATCCACAAGAAGGGCTGGAAGGAAGATCCAGGAAATTACAGGCCTTTTAGCCTGACCTCAGTGCCAGGCAAGATTATGGAACAGATCAGCTTGAGTGCAATCACACAGCACCTACAGGATGCACAGGGGATCAGACCCAGTCAGCATGGATTTAGGAGGGGTGGATCCTGTCTGACAAACCTGGTCTCCTTTTATGAACAGGTGACCCACCTGGCAGATGAGGGGAAGGTTGTGTGTCTTCCTGAACTTCAGCAAAGCCTTTGACACTGTCTCCCACGGCAAACTCCTGAAAAACTGGCAGCCCATGGCTTAGACAGGTGTACTCTGAGCTGGATTAAGAACTGGCTGGATGGCCAGGCCCAGAGTATTGTGGTGAATGGTGCCACATTCAGTTGGCAGCTGGTCACTAGCGCTGTCCCCCAGGGATCAGTGTTGGGCCTAGTCCTGTTTAATATCTTTACTGATGATATGGATGAGGGGATTGGGTCCATCATTAGTAAGTTTGAAGATGACACCAAATTGGGAGCAAGTGTTGATCTGTCAGAGGGCAGGAGGGCTCTACAGAGGGATCTTGACAGGCTGGATAGATGGGCAGAATCCAACAGCATGAGATTTAACAAATCTAGGTGCCAGATTCTACATTTTGGCCAAAACAACCACCTGCAGCCCTACAGGCTGGAATTGGAGTTGCTGGAGAGCAGCCAGGTAGAAAGGGATTTGGGACTACTGGTCAACAGCCAGCTGAACATGAGCCAGCAGTGTGCCCAAGAGGACAAGAAGGCCATTCGCATCCAAGCCTGTCAGGGATAGTGTGGCCAGCAGGACTAGGGAAGTAATTCTTCCCATGTACTTCCCATGTCCGCTGGTTAGGCCACACCTTAAGTATCTGTCCAGTTCTGGGCCCCTCAATTTAAGAAAGAGGTTGAGATGTTTGAACAAGTTCAGAGAAGGGCAACAATGCTGGTGAGGGTTCTGGAACACAAGCCCTATTAAGAATGGCTGAGGGAGCAGGGGTTGTTTAGCCTGGAGACGAGGAAGCTCAGGGGAGACCTCAGGGGAAGCTCTAAAGGAGGTTGGAGCCAGAGGTTGATCTCTTCTCACAGGTAACCAGTGACAGAATGAGATGACACAGTCTCAAGCTGCATCAGGGGAAATTTAAGCTAGATGTTAGGAAAAAAAATTCCTAGAAAGAGTGACTGGGCATTGGAATGGGCTGCCCAGGGAGGTGGTGAAGTCACCATCTCTGGAAGTGTTTAAAAGGAGACTGGATATGGCACTTAGTTCCATGGTTTAGTTGATAAGGTGGTGTTTGTAACAGCCTGGACTTGATGATCTCAAAGGTCTTTTCCAACTTAGTTAATTCTGTGATTCTATATTGGCTCTGACCAGGGCTCCATCATGACTTCATATGTATGTTGTTGTTTTTTTTTTTTTCTCTTCATAACTTAAGGGTGCTACTGTTTACTGGAAGTTACAACTCAGGTCAAGTGCCTAGATAGACATAGTATGTGGAAGGATGGGGAAAAAAAGCATCATATGCATTGTAATGAAAAAAGGGGAAAAAAAAAGGTAGCACAACTGTAGATACTAGTTCAAATAACCAAATAATGGCTAAAAAATGTTTTATATTTCTATACAACATGAAACATTTTCAAATTACGATATGTATACAGATGCTTTCAAGCAGCTTTGTAGAGAGGGGGTTTTCACTTTTCCTCTGATAGAATATGAGGTTCTAAAATACCAGAAAAAAATGTTGTAAAGTATGGTCTGTTGGGAAAATCCTGCAATGGCAATGGTTACCATAGTTTCCTCTGTGTTCTAGCTGTGATTCCTGTAGCTGCTGACAGCATCTCTAAGGAGTGCTGGGGTGGAGAAATACCTGCCCTATAACTTGAGGCTTTCGAATGGAACATTGTAGATAACATTGCAGAAAGTTTTGAACATGCTCAGTGTGGTGGTGGGGGGAATGTTTTCTTTGTAAAAAAGTAGTAGACTCTCAGTAAGATGACTACATACAAACTTAAAACAAATAAAAGTCATAAACACAAAACACACAAAAGTCATAACTATAGATGACTAAGATATGAACAAGGAAAAAATTTATTTTGCAATATGAGTAAATCAGCGTGGGTTTAATTTGATTCCAAATACAACTCTATCACAGGAAATCCCTATTACTTTGGACTGCTGTAAGTGGTAGCAGCTATATCAGGAAATATAGTTTATTCTTAATATTATGTCCTTTTATGTTCATGTACACATTTACGATTAGTAAGAACAACCAAGATGTGACAATAAAGTTCATTACACTTTCTTGCAACGCAGTTTGTTTTTTTACATGACACTGATCCCGTTTAATATCAGGTTGCATGACAAAAGTCTTAAGTCCATACACGGAAAGGTGCACTGAGGCACAACAGCAAGGGGGGGAACTAAGTCACAGGGTTCCAAGGCTGCCCTACAGGAGCAATCAGCCCCTTGTTGGGGATAGCAGTTGTCACTGTGAATAAGTGTGAGGGGCTCTCTGCAGAATCTTTCAGACTGAGACAGATCACAGCCTGGAATTACAGGATTTACTATAGGATGAATTTTGTGATTATACAGGACCTACAGGATTTTTAGGGAGGAACCAAAGGCAGGGAAAAGGAGCAAGGCATGAAGATGGTTTAGGGGTGGAGGAAGAAGAATGTGAAAATACAGAGATAAAAAGATAAAAGGAGCTGGTTGTGTGTAGGCATGTTGCTTGTTTTTACACCTGCCTTCGCCATGACCTACACCTGATCAGCACTTTCAGTTTTATCTTATTATTTACCTTAGATTTGGTTTCTAACGTTCTAGATGAAAGACTCTCTAACCTATGTACATTTGTGTACAGGGGTCTCAGTTCCAGAAACTGGGATTACACCACAACCATAGAAACTTGTATGTCTGTCGTGACAGAACTGAACTGAGTCTCCCCAGCAGGAGGGGTGACTGGGTTATCAGGGCCACATGTGTGTGGCTCCAGCAACTACAGAGACTGATGTATGTCTTTACTATGTGGCTGCTTCTCAGTGTGCCATCAGTAGTGAATATCAGGCAGAACTAGTCCATGAGTGTCTTAGAAACTAGGTGTCTGAGTGACAATTAATCTGGAATGGGTGCTGGACAGACCAGAGGGTCTGTGGGTTGGCTCTTGGAGGGACCTGAATGTCCCAGCCTGAGAGACCTGTTTGCATGTGTGTGACTTTGTCTGAAGCAGCTGAAGGTGAGAGGATCCAATGATCAGCTAGTCAGTAGATTGAGTGCCTAAGGCCAGTTAGCAGAGGTATCTGTATTGCATATGTGTATATATTATTTTCCAGTAGTGGATTGTTATCATGATCAACCAGAGAAGGGGTCAGAATGATGCTGTTTGTGCTGTTCACATCAGCCTGAGTGCTGAGAGTTTCTGTGTTGATCATACTGGCCATGATAACCCATGCTGGCAGAGTATATTTGTGTATGAGTGCTTATTGGAAATAACTGCTCAGCTCTACAGCTTGCTGGACCTTGGGGCATCAGGTTGGGGCAGTCCTGCCTCTACGAGGGTACCATATTCAGCAACTCCTAATAAATAATATGTCATGGAAGCCTTGTGGAAAATAAAAATGTGCAACTATGCTATGTTTTACACATTGTATCAGATCTAAAGAAACATGGTAGAGGTCCTGACATGTTCATACCAGTCCAATCAAAAGTAAGCAAAGCCTTTAACATTGTTGCGTTTTATACTGTATTAGATCTCTTCTATCTGAACATCACTTTCATGTTTATTTGATATTGATAAAGTCAGTCTGATCACCCTTATGTGTGTCTGTTTAATACATGGCTCAGTGAGATGGAAGCAGAAAGTGTGACAAGTCAGCTGCGTAACATTCCAGTGTTTCAAGTGACAGCAAGCTGGATGCCAGATATTATGATTCACAACCTGGACTATACCAGATAAAATCTGAGACATAGGCTTCCAGACATCACCATTTGCTCCCTCGTCTGCTCCTCAGGGGCAAATGTGCAGAATCATCTTATAGTTGAGTTTTTAGGGACAAGGACATCTCGATTCCTCAACTCTCAGGTATAGACTGATATGCAGGAGCCCTGGTGTTCCTGAAAAAAAGGAAACGGACATTTTGAATGCCAGCCAACAAAGCAAAAATCAGCATAAAAACACATGTACAGTTCACATGAACTGCACGTTCTTTAATAGAATTATGGTCTGATCCACCCCCATCTATTCATGCAAAAGTAAGAATTCAGAACTCATATGACAGAATCATTTAGATTGGAAAAGACCCTTGACGTGCAGTAACCAAACTCACAACAAATCCTTGTTATGACTAAGGTGTGTTTATTCTGTGCAGGGAGCAGGTTACAGATCCATTCTAAAGACCTGCTCCGTGATCATGTGACTTCCCTGGGTTTATATCCCCCTCCTGTGTTGCAGGGGTCACTCATTGCTGATTGGCCTCCCTGTTCCAGGCCCTTCCCATTCTCTACCCCCGTCCTGGGACCCAGAATCCTCTCCCACTGGGGGCTGAGCTGCTGCAACCATTGCCCCANCCCTCCTGGGACCCAGAATCCTCTCCCACTGGGGGCTGAGCTGCTGCAACCATTGCCCCACTGCAGGAAAAGACATCCCCTCAAGGAGGGGATCAAGTTTAACTATTAACCCAGCACTGCCATCCGCCATTAAACCATGTGCTATATCTTCATGTCTTTTAATTACCTCCAAGGATGCTGACTCAACCCTGGGTAGCCTGTGCCAATGCTTTACAACCCTTTCAACGCCACTGGTCTCTGGGCCCAGACATCCAGCCAATTTTTTACTCACATAACAGTACATCCACCCAAACCATGATCAGCCAGTTCCTCCACGAGAATTTTGTGGGGAATGATGTCAAAGGCTTTACTAAAGTCCGCATAGGTAACATCCACAACCTTTCCCTCATCCACTTATAGCTGAACTCTATGTGTGCAGGCTCCCCAATGGAGACAGGATGTCCCTGCCTAGATGGAGATGAGTATAGAATACTCAAGGATAAGCAAGTTTTTAAGGCCATAAGGTAGTAGAAGATTGTCTAGCTTATGAATATTTACTAATTGCGTATATAATTACTAATTAGTATAGGCAAATCTGTGATTGTCTGTGTACTTAGCTAGAGAATCCAAAAGACCCACAATACAAGGTTTTTTAAAAAAGTATTGTAAAACAACTTAATTTTAAAGAGGGCATGAAAGAGTCCTGTCTCAAGGTTAAGATGAATGAGCAGCAGTAGAAGTGTCTTCCAGCACCAGAAGACAAATGTATAATACACAGAATAGAGATTGCTTTATTCAGCCAGTCTTCTGCTCCTTCCCAAATGTTAATATTTGCTGGAGGACTTATTCTCACTTTTGAAAATTGTAATGAGCTAATCCCCCTATGAGAGAGGAAGGCAGGCTATTTATTTTAATTAAATATCTTATACACCGAAACTATAAGATCACTAGCAATCAGATGCTCTGGGATTTCTGATATGCAGAAAGGACCTTAAATAGATAATTCTTAATATACTTAATATTCTTAATATGCTTACATTCCTAATGGTGAGCAAGAATGAAGATAGTGATCCAGAGACGTGAACAGTTGCTGAGAATGTAGTGTGTCCTTCTACAGTTTAACTGAAGAAATGGAGAGTAACAATGTTCCTGGAAGTTCATTGCCGATAGCTATCAATATGACATTTAAATATTATGGCAAGTATTGAGAAACTATTCTTATTTTACATGACTAGTTCCTCATTTTCCTCATATCGTCTCCAAAGAAATAAGATATCCTCAATAAACACAAAGAAAAAAGATGTTATATAAATGTATTTATAATTAATTATGAAATATGCTTAAGAGAAAAAATTGTTGAAATGAAATTTATTAATCATTGTGATTCCAGCAAGTAACTACTATATACTACAATCTGGAACAGCTTTCTGTAATAGATGCTTTTGTTGATACTTGTTCTAATGATTGACACCATATCTGTTATGCTGCATGGCAACTTCATTTATTGTTTTCAGAGGAAGGGTAAAGTGCCCTCCAGCTATTCTATGGCACACTCATCCTTTTTTGTATGAACATTTTTTCAGCAATTTAGAAAAACAGATAGAAGCACTATATGCAAGACTTCATCCATTGTATTCCTTGATATTTAGTGACCAGAATCAGATACTCATCGACAATCAGAAAGTCTGTCAACATGGAGGAGACACATGGCATTTTTACAAGCACTATAGGCACACCTGGGACACTCAGAGAGAATAGCAGCTAGACAACTTTTGGACCTACAGCCTTTCTTAGTCATTCTTGTTCCAGCCAGGACAGGATTAATTTTTGCAGTAGCCAGAAGGGTCATGGCTAGCACTCTGAGGTTATCTATACCACCTCACACCATATGCAGGGAACAGGGGTGGGTTGGGTCCCTTCTGGTGGGGCCTGTGTTGAAGTGAGTGGTTGGGATAGTGCTGGGTTCCACATGGTGAGCACTTGCATGTGAGTTGTTAACCTACCTTGCGCATGCTGTTACTAATATTATTGTTGTTATTGTTCATTTCTTATTTCATTGTTGCTTCCAGTAAATTGTTCTTATCTC
>VYZS01022571.1:5969-16959 GCA_013400695.1 Neodrepanis coruscans
CTAGTTTCTTTTGTTTGCAAATATTGATTTTCACACTTTTCTTATAGCTTCATTAGTTTCTTCACATCCTAGAAAATAAACTGTAGTTGTAACATACTATATGGTTAGTGTTCTTCATAATAAGCTTGTAAGAAGTGAAATAATATATTATTAATAAAAAATTATGACAATTTCAGCATGTTTCTCAAACCTAATATGTAATAAGCATTTTCATTCTGGCCTATATTTTTCCTATTAATCTCCAGCATNTTTAAGTGAAGCATGCTGTGCTGAAGCTTGAGAAGAGAAAGGATGAATGCTAAAGCTTAGGAAAGATTGATTTGTTAGGGTAAAAACACTGACCTCAATATGGGACTGTTTGGATGTTTTCCTATTTCTTTGTTGCATATGCCTTTTTATTTTAGACAGAACACTTTTCTGTGAAGGTCTTGGTCTTTCTGCTGTTTGCTCTCACTCCTGCTTGTTGGTTTTTTTTTAGTGTGGGCCAGAGAGTTTGGACCTCTTAAAATGGTCCAGAGAAAGGTTGGATTTCTGCTCTAACAGTCTCTGGCTTGTGTAGAATTTCCTAATGACAGCTGTGAATATCAAAATTGTGGGATGTTTCTTGACTTAGAAAATTTCCAGATTGGAAAAGACAGGGAAGAAAACTTCATTTAAGTTTTCTGCTCATGTATATAAATATGAATTGGGCTGTACTATTTTCAGCATGCTTTATCATTAAGAGAAGGCTTGTTTGTACAGTGCTATAATGAGTAGAAAGAAGGGTGGCTTCCTGAAATTCAGAGTGATTTGATCCAGAAATTTAAGAGTTTATTGAGCAGTTTTTCTGGTAGTGATATCAAGGTGGATTGTTTTAAACTTAGACAGAAAACTTAGGCTAGAAAACTGATAAGTTATATTCTGATAAGTTATTCTTATGCAGATGTTTTAATGTAATATATATCCTGTATTTTATGTATTATGTATTTCATCAGAATGTCTGATAGGTGAGTTGAGGTGAGTTTCTTCTGGCTGCTGTCTCTCCAAAAAGCAGAGATCTAACCTGTGATTGGGGTGTCAATATTCAGAACTGTGATGGAGTAAAGAATTATTTCTTCTAGAATTTGTGCTTGTGTAGGCAGTCCTGGCATTTATATGAGTGTTGTAGTGGAATAATACGTACAGATATTAGTTGTGTGTTAGTTCTGGTGAAGGACTTAGGCCATTTAAGGATGTAGTTAAAACTTCTGTGTCTATCAATCAAGTTAACTGTTGAGTCTCTCCCCTTGGTACTGATGGATGCAAAGGTTGAATTTAGAAGCCTGCTACAATCACTGAAATGTCATGTGGGTGACATATGGGTGTATATGATAGCAGGTATGTTGATCAGAGACATGTTTGTTTTGTTAGTTAACAGCATCTAGACCACTTACTTAATATGTTGTGTTTTTCTGTCTCTTGAAGGATAAGGTGAATTGTCTTAATATAACTAGAAACTGAGTTGATGGTGAAAGTGAAATGTTCTGAAACCATCATTGGGAAGCACTGCATGCCAATTTGTTGACTATTCAGCTGTAAGTTTTCTGTGACCTCACACACTTTGCTCAGAATTATAGCCTTTTTGGAAAAGGGAGGAGTATGGAAATGTTGGAAATATGGAATTGTTTCCAGTCTTCTAATTTTGCTGAATTGTAATACTACATTGTCACCGAGTTATTTTAAAGAATCTACATATGGTTTAAATAAGCAGCCAAAGTAATGAACTTTTCTTTCTTGACTATTCTATTAAAGTCTGTTTTTTATTTTATACTTGATATATGAATTTGAAATGTTTTGTCAGCTGTACTGTCTGCTACATTAGTTAAAGATTTGCTGTGTAACCCTGAGTTCAGTAACTTAGGTCCTTGGACACTTTAGCTGTTTGACGTTTATTTGTATGATCACTTCAATATTTTACCTTTAAAAAAAAAAGCTATAGCATTTATAAATCTCATTGTACTGTACTGTTTGTATTTGCCAGAGTTTTTATAGCATCATAGTATCATTTAGGTTGGAGAAGACCCTTAAGATCATCAAGCGTTAACTCAGTGGATTAACGCCATTAATCCACCACTAAACCATGTCACTCAGTGCCACATCTACATATTTTTAAATACCTCGATCAGCTGCCTCAACAGCCTGTTCCTATGCTTGACAACCCTTACAATGAAGAAATTTTTCCTTGTAACTGATCTAAACCCTGGCACAAGTTGAGGCCATTTCTTTCTTTCCTATATTTGTTACCTGGGAGAAGATGCTGACCCCCACCTGGCTACAACTTGTTTCAGGTAGTTGTAGAGAGCAATAAGGTCACTCAACCCTGAGCCTCCTTTTCTCCAGGCTAAACAAACCCTGCCTCTCTTGGCTGCTCCTCAACTTATGCTCCAAACCCTTCACCACATTGTTGCCCTTCATCCAGGTCGACAGTGGTGTATGGTCATAGCACCAATCAATCAATCAAGTATGTTGTTCTGGGGAAAGTGAGAGCTGACTATGGGAGCATACAGTAAACCTATCCCTCCTCCCTCTACCAAACTGTGTCTTTTGGAAATTATAACATAGTGAAAGCATGAACTTATATATATGGCAAACCTCTTAGACCCTAGACAGGCCTGGGAGGGATGTAAGGTTTCTACAGATGCATGTTATTCAGAGAAGTAAGCAAACACTAATACATGTCTTTGGCCTACTCTTCATATTGAGGTTTGGTTTTTTTTGAACAGTTATTTTCCTCCTCCCTACTTTTCAGCTACTTTGAAATTATATGTGTTCCTGAGTTTCTAGAAAGCATGCCTCAAGGGCAGTAGGTGCATGATATTCAGAATTCATGGTGTGAATTTTTGCAAAAAGGTCACTTTCATACTGTACCCAGTTCTGGCCAATGAAAGTTGCTTTTGAATTACACATCCTGAAAGTATTGATCTTTAAGGCTGAGGCTGTGTATGCTTTGAATTTTAATGTTCTTCTCTGTTCTCTTTTTCTAGCTGGAATGTTTGCTGGTTTCCCTACAGGGTTATAAACTTTGATATTCAGAAGACCAAAACTGAAAGATGCCA
Source organism: Neodrepanis coruscans (assembly GCA_013400695.1). Taxonomy (NCBI): domain Eukaryota; kingdom Metazoa; phylum Chordata; class Aves; order Passeriformes; family Philepittidae; genus Neodrepanis; species Neodrepanis coruscans. The sequence continues at coordinate 9,044 of VYZS01022571.1, forward strand.
TCTGAGAGGTGCCTGAGGTATAGTACTTGGTAGTGTGTAGGAAATATTAACATTTAGAATGATGTTTGCTAAATCATCAGTTAAGGAACTAGAAAAAAGTGAAACTATTACTTTTGTTTGTTAAATAGATATCCATTATTAAATATTAAATATATTTATATTTAACATATAAATGTTAATTAAATATATATCCATGNTATTCTACACTTGGAATCTTTTATTGTGGAATCAACTGGCATTTTACATTTATGCATCTGAATTGATGGCTGGTGATAATTTTGGGGGTGTGTAGTGTTCTACTGTTCAGAACATATATTACTCTTCAAGATAATTTGAAATGTCTTCAAAGCATTCTCTCCAAACTAATCTTTCTGCCTTCCCCTCAGTCTCTTTCCCAGTGTAGCCTTTCTCATTTGTTTGTATTGCCCATTATCACAATAATTTGTTATTAATTATTTGTTATTTAATTACTTTCTGTAAGCATTTTCAGGCAGAACACTCTGCAGAACTTATTAATATAATTGTTCTTTTGCAAAACTCTGTAGTAGTGTGATATACTGGTGGTTCTGTTTTCCTGAGAAGTTAACACTCTGATCTGGGAGTTCAGAGAACTACCTGATATTACTGAAACACTGTGTCATTTTCTCTGACATGCTTCTGCAGCAGAAGAGAATTACGAGTTACTTGCATTTATAGCTGTTGAATTTATCAACTGACAATGTCACTACGAGGTGGTCATGTTATGTTTAATGGTTCTATGCATTTTCATTCATAAATGCCAGTTAAATTGCCTTGCATGTGTATGCATTCTTCATATGTTGTTAACAAGCAATTGAGTTTTCATTGTGGCATTGAATTGAAAAATGGATTATAGTAGAGCTCACTTTAAAACCACAGATATGTTTTCCACTGAGTATATAGTAGTCTGGATGATGCTGAAAAAAGCAAGAGGCATGAAGGTCTTCATTCACAACGCTGAGAGAGAAGCTAATCAAAACAGAAATAAAGAGAAGCCACTTCTGGATATAATTAGCGTGTTATACTTGTACTAGTTTGATTTAGTCACTTTGCTATAGAAATTGCAGAAGAGAAAAAGCTGTTAGAAATAGTTCTCTTGTATTTTAGCAAGTTAGATTTCTTGATAACTGTCATTTAGAAGATGAGTTGGGTTCCACAAACAGAAGGAAAAAGAATAATTTGAATGAGTCATTTTGAAATGTATTTAGGACATGTCCATATATAAAACTTAAACTATAAAAAAGGGGCTGAAATTCAGATACTATTAGCCTATTACACAGGCTATTCCTATGTAAGTCCACTTTGGCCAGTCTTCTTTTCAGAGTAATGTTTTAACTGTTATCTGTTTGTCCTAATCTAATTTACTTTTAAAACAGCCTGCAAGGCAGGTCTGCAGTAGTTTAGAGACGCCCAAGGTTCAGGAGTGGGATAGACAGAGTGTGTGTTGGTAAGAAAGGAGAATATAGCATCCACAGAGCTGCTGGATAGGACATGTATGCAGTGAATTGTAGTGGAAAGATGATAGGTTAGTCACCCCTTAATAAAAAAAAACAAACATCTTCACTTTGTTTTACACCAGAAAGACTCTGTGTTTATTGAAGGTGAATTTACAGAGATTTGTTGGCAATATAAATTGGTAGTCTTCACAGATTTCAAATCAATTGCTTATTTTGAAATCCCAAAGAGGATTTGCCCATATGTTTGATTTGTTTCTATTTACATCAACAGTTATTGTCTCTTCTACTGCAAAAAAGGCAGCTTAGACTGGATATATGGAAATCTTTTATTCATACATGAAGGTATTTAGAGGTGGAGAAAGTCTTGACATTTTAAAATCAAGCAGATAGTCCTTCCCCTATCACGAACACAAAACAGGCAAGCAAAACAACCTTGCAACACTTCATAAAGATGAATAACTTGAAATGGTCTGAAAACATTCAGTAATGCAATACCAGACTTAAACAGGCCACCCAAGACCATGAGCCTTTCATTCTTTTTAATACTACCAGTTGCACACAAAAACACATCCTCCTTTCCACTGATGCATCAGTTTGAACCACCTAAAGTTTTCTGGTTGTCCATTGACCTAGACCCCTTTTTCTTTTCATTTTATTCTAAAATAATCCTGAATTAATCGTGTGAGTTCAGCTGACTTCCAGTACAGCAAATAAAAATCAGAACCATTGAGGTCTTTAATGTTGAGTATTTAATCAGGTTTCATAACACTTTGTTATACCAAGCTTTTCTTGTAAATGTCTATGCCATATAAAGATTTTTTCCTGACCGGGTTTGTGACCTTTTGTCGTGGTTTTATCACAAATTTAGCGATTTTGGACAAGAGATTTCCGAGATGAAGAAAACACACAAATATCACAGTTTATTCTACACACACAGAAAAACTAACAATAAAGTGCAAAAAACAGACAAATTCAGCTTTTACAGTGCCCGTGTTGGGGTGAGGACTCTCCAGGGTAGTGCTGGGTCTCTTTCTGGGCTCCCGGAGAGATGCCGCGGTAATTAGAGAAAAGCCCACGGCCGATCTGGGGGCTCTCTGGCAGCGCGAGCTTCTGCTCTGCTGTTTACTGAAGAAAAACACTCAAGAAAGTTAGAAACCGCGAGCCCCCCCATCCCCCGGATCCTTCCCCTTCCTGATAGCCCCAGGAAGGGATTTAGTGCTGATGGAAGAGATGTGGTCTTTGGAATCCAGGCAATAGCTGCAGATAATCACCAGACCACTTGCCTCCCGGGGAAAGGAAAGAAAGAAAGAAAAAAATCCACAAAGGAAAGAAAAAAAGGAAGATACAACCCCCCTCCCCGAGGAGGAAATCCGCCTCCCAGGAATTCACGAGGAAGAATGCGCTTCCGAGAAAGAAAACCCACTCCTCCGAAAAGAAAGAAAAAAGGAAAGAAAGAAAACTNGGTGCCAGGCCGAGCTGCGCCGCCACCGCCTTCGCTCCGGCCCCACTTGCCCTCGGTAAGTGGATGCCCGGGGACGGAGAGAGGCAGAGGCGGGGGGCCCGCTGAACTCGTGCCAGCCGACTGCAACTCGCTGGGTTGAATCCTCCGGGCGAACTGCGCCTGGGAGATGGAGGGACAGTGGAGGCGTTGATCCGCCGAACCCCTGCTGGCTGACCGTCCCCGCGCTCGCCCGTCCCCACCCCCAGCCGGGAAAAAACGGCTTTTAACGAACCTGTAACACCTTTTTTCTTTCCAAGACTTATCCAACAATCTTGCCTTAGAAAAAGTCACTGTATATTTTTGACAGAATATTCTTGTTTCTTACATTTTTTGACAGTCTTTTCCTCTTCCCTTCTCAGTGTTCAGGAAATGCTGACAGGTCAGAGGCTTTGTCAGTCCAGCTCCCATAATGATGCTGTCCTGGCAGCCTTGAACCAACAAAGAAGTGATGGCATACTTTGTGATATAACCCTTATTGCTGAAGAACAGAAATTTCATGCACATAAAGCAGTCCTAGCAGCCTGCAGTGACTACTTTCGAGTAAGTACAGAGACTTTTCTCTTCTTATAATAATATTAAAAATTATTATTGTGGAAGAAAAGGATTGTTACAGATACCATATTAAACAAATTTAAATTTGAGCTTTAGAAAGTTCAGGTTTATTGCAATTTTGTAGTGTATGCAACTTTAAATATCCACACATCTCTAAGGAAAGTAATGTTAAGAACGTAATTAGATTGGGTTTTTATCATTATTTATGGTGTTTTCCCCCTCTCCATCTCCAACAGAGATAGGCACACCTTTCTCTGAATGTTGTGCCTCAGTGAAGTCAGAAAGTGGAGGACTCTTTTCTAGAATGAAGAAATATTTGTAGAACACTGGAGACAGTTGTGATTAGAGGATTGTGAAGAGGAGGCTGAGGGGAAGACCTCATCGCAGTCTTCAACATCCTCGTAAGGGGAAGTGGAGGGGCAAGTACTGATCTTTTCGCTCCTGTGACCAGTGACAGGACTTAAGGAAACAGCATGGAGCTGAGTTGAGGGAGTTTTAGGTTGGATATTAGGAAAAGTTTCTTCACTTGGAGGATGCTGGGCACTAGAACAGGCTTTCCAGAGAGATGATCACAGCAGTAAGCCTGAAAGAGTTCAAGAAGTATTTGCATAATACTCTCAGGCACATGATGTCACTTTTGGGGATGGTTCTGTGTAGGGCCAGGAGTTGGACTCGATAATCCTGGTGGGTCCCTTCCAACTCAGCATATTCTATGGTTTAAGCATGGAAGCATAGAGAGAGGGAAATTAAATTTAATCTTTACTGTGAGAATGGTAAGCCACTACAACAGGTTGCCCAGAGAAGCTGTGGCTGCCCCATCCCTGGAAGCATTCAAGGCCAGATTGGATGAGGCTTTGAGCACCCTAGTCTAATGAAAGTGCCCATGGCAGGGGGTTGGAACTAGGTGATCTTTAAGGTCCCTTCCAACGCATTGTATGAGAAATGCAATTTAATTCAGCTTGAGAGCAGATTTTTATAGGATGTACATGGTTATTCTCAATGAGAAGGCTATAGTAATTTTTTTAGTGTGATAAGACTTACTTTCAAAAACAAATGTTTCCAAAATGTAAAGATGAAAATATTCCCTTGGAAATCTAATTCAGATACTCAGCATGGAAAATTGAACCCAGGTGCTAAAATTGGAGTAACTGAAAAAAATGAGTTTGCTAATAGGAGGAGGATTCTTCATATGAAGCAATTCTACTAACCTTCATTATAATATACCCGCACAAAATGTTGGACTGTCTATAGCTCTGCAGTTGACTGGTATTTTTAAGTGTGAGTCATCCTGTTACTATTTAGAGACTAATGATGAAATTATTTTAAAGGTCTGTTTTCTCTAAGAAAGTAATTTTATTTAATATTTTGTCTACACTCTAATTGTAGTATTATGAACTTCTTTATGGTGGCCATTTTGTTTTGTTACAATAGTAATATAGTGTATGAAAATTGTTCTATATCTTAATTGCATGAGCAGAATTTTTATCTTCCTGTCAACTATCTCTCACTTTTGGTTAGAATTGAAACTTAATTTATTCATATTTCATTAACCTTGATGTTAACTTTTGCTGTGATGGCGTTGATCCAATTGATTGTTCATTTTTTGAATTTATCTGCATGCTTATGGGTACTGCTACAACATACTTTCTACTGCTGTAGTTGCTGATATTGCTTCATCATTGTAACAGTCTCTGCTGTAACAGAAATTGCTTTGCCCTTTTTTCCTTTTACCCCAGTGCACAGAGAGAAATTCTGGAGCTCACTAGCTCTATCAAGTGCTGCATATACTTGTCAATGATAGATATATTACCAGGCTGTTGTTCGTGTTTGACTGAAACATTTTAATAAGGGTGCCATATCATTATTTTGCACATGTGCAATTCTTTACAGAGCTCACTGTTCTCTGCTCATAGAAATATCATAGAGTGGGCACCTGTGCCCAGCATTCTAGCAGTGTGGTAGGAACAGCTTCTACTTTGGTCACTTATAGATTGACATTGAGATTTTGGGCACTGTGACTTAGCCTGTTATTTCCAATTGAGTTACATGGTATTATCAGCTGGACAGTTATTACAAATTAAAATCCTAATGCCCTTAATTGCTCCATAAATATTTTTTATTCAAAAAATATTGAGAAAATGAGCTATACAGCATTTAGGAGTTTGATCTGCCTCTAAAGAGTTGTTGTTTGCTAGGATGTATTCTTCAGACTTTAGGTATCAGCTGCAAATATAGAACGTGTGTATTCTGAAGTGGCAAATAGTTTTTATTATTAATAGACAAAAAAAAAAGGTGATTAAAAGGTAATAATGTTTTGTATTTAGCCTGAGATTCTTGATCTTTTTATATCTAGGGAGATTTTGAGCTACTCAGGTATTAATTTTTTAAGATTTAGGAGAATGATGCTGACTTCATTCAGAGTGAGTGAAAAGAAACGAGTATTTCTAGAGAATGATAAAAGAGTAAAGACAATTTATTTAGAATTAAATCAATGACCATCTGGAAGTGCCAGATCTCTCTCAACTGTTCATAAAGACTGGCTCACATGCTTCAGAATTAGCTGTTAATATTGTATGATTTTTACTCTTATTTTTTCCTGGATTTTCTTGAAGGATTTCTTGGATGAAACGTGCAGATTTTCTAACCCTGAAGTCATTTATGAAAATCTGATTGCCATGTGAAACTTACCTTTCACTATTTTTTTTTGAGCTATAAGCACAGAACTGCAGTGAATGGAATTTTGGGAGCATCAGATGTTGGAGTTCCCTTGAATAAAACTGAGATGACACAACTTTACAGCAATGGATACAAAGAACTTGTTTACCATAACTTCTGGTTTCTACAGCTCAGAGATTTGATTATTATCCCAGCCTACTTTCAGCTCTGTCTGGAGAGGCTCTCACCCAATTCTTATGATCTCACAGTTGTGTTGGATTTTTGTGGCCAGGTTTGTTAGCAGTGGGGGCTACAGGGATAGTTTCTGTGAGAAGCTGCTAGACTCTTTTCCCATGTCTGGCAGAGCCAATGCCAGCCAGCTTCAGGATGGATGTGCTGCTGGGCAAGGCTGAGCCAATCAGAGACGGTAGTAATGCCTCTGTGTTAATTTATTTAGAAAGGAGAAAAAAAAGTTACTGCACAGATGTAATTATGGCCAGAGGAGAGTGGAATGAGAACATATGAGTGGAACGACAATGCAGACACCAAGGTGAGTGGAGAAGGAGGGAGAGGAGGTGCTCCAGGGTGCCAGAGCTGAGGCTCCCCTGCAGCCCATGGTGAAGGCCATGGTGGAGCAGCTGTGCCCCTGCAGCCCATGGAGGTCAATGGACATGCCGAGATCCATGTGCAGCTTGTAGAGGGGACCCACGCTGGAGTAGGTAGATGCATAAAAGAGGTCTGTGAACTCGTGCGAAATCCGTGCTGGAGCAGGGACCTGGCAGAGACCTGCAAACCTGTGGAGAGAGGAGCTCATGCTGGGGCAGATTTCCTGGTAGGAATTGAGGCCCTGTGGGGGACCCACACTGAAGCAGCCTGTGCTTGAAGGACTGGACTCCGTGGAAAAGTGACCTTCATTACTGCAGTTTGTGGAGAACTGTTGCCACTGGGATAGACTCAGATTTGAGAAGTTTGTGGAGAACTGTCTCCTGTGGGAGGGACACCACACTGGAGCAGGGAAAGGACTCCTCTCCCTGAGCAGTGGCAGAAGCAACCTGTAATGAACTGACCATAACTCCCATCCCCAGTCTCCCTGCACTGCTAGGGGGGAGGAAGTGTCCGGGTTTAGGACAGTTATTAGGTTTATCAATGGACAAGAGACGTATAGGGAAGTAAACAATTTATTAAATATAGATATATGGGGAAATGGATGGGTGTAATTGNTGACGGGAAACCCAGGCAGAGGTAACCTTGGTAACCTGGCCATACCAGAGGTCCTCCCACCCACCCCTCCTTCCAGCTTAACCGAAAGTGGGCACGGGAAAGGAGTTATTTTTTCCTTTGTCTTCCCCTGAGGTTTAAGCCAAACCACTACAGAGGTAGAACTTGGAAAGGAAGGAGGGGTGGGGGGAAGATGTTTTTAATGTTTATTTTGCTTCTCATCCTGCTCTGATTTTGTTAGTAGTAAAATTCAGTTAGTTTCCCCAGTTCAAGTCTGTTTTGCCCGTGATGATATTTGCTGAGTGATCTCTCCAGGTCCTTATCTCATGACCCTTTTGTTATATTTTTTTTCTCCCCTGTCCACTTGTGGAGGGGAGTGATAGAGTGGCTTTGGTGGTTGCCTGGTATCCAGCCAGGATCAATCTACTATAGTTTTTTCTGGGTCTCCAGAAATTCAGTTCTACACAGGTCTCTGTCAGAATGAACAATTTGTTTTCTCTTTTTTTTTTTTTTTT
>VYZS01022573.1:6423-21238 GCA_013400695.1 Neodrepanis coruscans
ACAGCTCACCTCTGCCATCTCTAAACCACCTGATCTGTAACAAACTTATTCACAGATCATGTTATGTCATTTATCTTCCTCTGTATGCTACAAGTGGGAAATAAAACTTCATTTTAAGCTTAGTTTAAGAGGCTGGGATAGCATACAGCTATGTTCCAGCCACAGCTGGTTTAAATGCTGCCTTTACCAGAACAGCTTTGGACTTCTCATCGTGGTTGGTTACAATGGTGAAGATGCCCAGAACAAGGCACAAGAGGAGCTCTTCACTGAAAGCATTTAAATAACACAGAAAACATAAGGTGCTGTGTGTCTATCAGATACAAGAGGCAATAAGCCAGAGGCCATGTTTATTAGAGATGTTACTTACAGGAATCCTAGGGTGTGGGGTGAAGAATGATGTCTGGAACAAAAAACAGTGTTAAAATAAGGATTGCCTGTTTTTCTTGAAATGCAATAGCTTGTATTCTCATTGTCATTACAGATTACACATTCCATACATCTATCAGTAGGTTTATAAATGAGCAACTCATTGTTACGTCTGGCTGTTTGGAAAGAAGCCCACAAATATCAGACATTTCCTAGAGTATTTGAAATATGACCATAAGCCCAGAAACATCCTGAATGTCCCACTGCTAAGAAAAAACAACCTTTAATCTTTTTAGCAAGTTTACTGTTAGCAGTCTCCAGTTCACTTCCATAGACATCTTCTATATCATTAAATTTCCTGACACCACAGTTGAGTTTTGTGCATTCTCACACTGTTTTGTACCATGTACATGACATCTCAATGTCATTTTCTTAGGGAATTACAGTCATTTTGAACAGTCATAAAAAAAGGACAAAGTTTTTTAGAAAGAGTGTCTTTTATCAAAGCTGCTAAAATTAGGAAGGCAATGAAATTAAGAGGTGTCAAAATCATCACCTATTTTCAACAGATGAAACACAAAGGGTCTGGGTGGCTGCAGCATTGCTGGATCTCAGTGCTCCACCTGATAAATTCATGTCAATGAGAAGTGAAACCTTTTGCTCTTACTGCAAAAAGGCAAATTGTTTCCCAAGGAGGAAAGCTGTTGTTCACTGGTTCACTGACTGCACCAGTCTTTTTCTGAGATCCCAGTGGGAAAAATCTAACTCACTCCAGAAAATCTGTAGGAATGTACTCCTTGTTTTCAGCCATGACCTTCTTCAGAAAGCTCCCACAGTTGTTAAAAAAACCAATTTAAGTGCTACCACAGGGTAAGGGCATAAAATGTTGTTTGCAAAGAGGCAGAAGAAGACATAACCTTCCCCCAAAAATAAAAAGACCAAATACACCTTGATATTGCTTCTCTAAATCAAAGTGAGATAATCTCAGAGTAAACAGGTCCTGAAGTTCCTTCAGAGAAGTAAGGAACTTGAAAACATTTGTTTCTAAGTAATTTATGTAGAGGAAGTGTGATGATGCCTTGAATATTGTTACAGCACTGAACACAATCTTACTTACTGTTCCAGGTAAGCCTGGAGGTCCAGGGGAACCTGAGTCTCCCTAGAGAGAGGAGAAAAATATAAATAATTATATAAAAATATGCCCAAATAAAATTCAACATTATAATTTAGAACATGTAGCACTACCAGATGAGATGTAACCCAACCTACCAGCTAAGTGATACTGAAAATCCCAATGCACTTCTCTGATGGGTGGAATATACCCCAGTGCTCTGGCCAGAATTTTTCCTGTCCTTGCTTTGTTGCATGCAACTTTCTCACTTTGTTTTCTTTATCACTTTATGATTTTATCACTGACCTGACTTCACAGTTCATTTCTAAAGTTACCCCATCCAGCGTAGGACATGGAGTTTAATTTGCTTTTTAAATTAAAATTGATACAAATTCTTGATTGAAAACCATGTTTTAGCTGAAATTCTTTCACTGATGGAAAAAAAGATCCTGTTTTTCATCAAATATTTAAATTTCAAAATCCAGTTTTTCCTTTAATTTTTGAGCTAAAAGTATACTGTTGCTGGAGTATCTCACAAGCATTATAATCTGGGTGTTGTAGCTGGCACTGAACTTCCTGCATGATGTGCTCCACAAACATCAGTCCCCTGAAACATCAAAGCTAGGAACTATGAGCAATACACGTCAACCTCTCAAATACAGGAGATTCAGGTGTTTCATTCGTCACATATGAAATAATTACCATGTCCACAGACGGTAAAAGTCAAGAATAAACTGAGGACTGATATATCCTAGGAAGAAGAAGGTGATATCCACATCCTAAATGCTGTTGCTGCTATAGTGATGCAATTTTTTTGCCATACATCCAGAAGCATCTGCAAGGTCAGTGCTGCTTCTTCACTTTCATGTTCACAGGGGTTAAATGTAAATTTTGGTGAACATTACCTTTGCTAGTTCTCTCATTTTTACTAAAATTAATGGTGTTGTGAAGGCAGAAGCCCACACTGTTTCTTAAATTATTGTTTTATTGCGCCACAGGCAGGCACAGAAAACTTCTTTAGACCTTAGTTTCAGGCTGATTTATATCAGCCAATTAAAAATACAAAGAAGAGTTTCCTTGAATTAAAGAAATTGTCCTTCACTGTCCTTAATTTCATCAGCTTGTTTTGCTCAAAAAAGAATTGTCTCCATCCCACACACAGCTATTTCTGCTGCTTCTCTGTAAAGGTCAGTCTTCCATTGTTTCGGATATTTCTCAGATACTCTCCTCTATCACTTGTCTCTGCCCCCTCATCTCTTTTCTTTCTCATCTAAGGGAAATCATGGTCATTCCATGACTTACCTTTTCTCCTCTTTCACCTTTCATTCCTGGGAAACCATCTCTTCCTTTTTCTCCCTAAAAGCAAGGAAAGGAAAGCAGGAAATTTCAACATTTTGATTTGATTTCATCAGCCCCACTAAAATATTTTACACTTTCAGTTATCTTACCTGTCTGTCAAGAGGAAGAGCAAGCAATTAAAAACACAAAATTTTGAAGATGGCCTCATAAAAGCCACATTATTTTCAAAACCAATGAATATCAATTGAGTTCACAGAAAGGAAAGCAACAATCCAAAAATAACTTGCTTGTAGAAGATCATATTGCCTGATGCAGTTATAAAAAAACAGTTTCTTTTTACAGTTGGACAAGAGAAGCAGCAGAGTGAGAATTAAGACCCAAAGTGGATATTCATATTACTGTTTTGTTTATATAAGAGATTTCTGAATCATCCTTTCTCTGGTACCTACCTCTCTATTTTACCCATGTCTCATCTGAACATGAGAGGCTTTACAAGGATGATGTGATCAAAGTGCATACACAAAGTGTATTTATCCTGCATTCAAATTAGGGCTATCTGACCTACATTTCTGTAATTTTATATGTAGAGCACATCACAGAACCATAGAACGGTTTGTGTTGCAAGGTACCTTAAAGATCATTTAGTTCCAACAAACTTCACATGGAAAGGGACACTTTCCACAAAGCCCCATCTAGTTTGGCCTTGAACACTTCCAACAGAGTATAATCTATACCCTATGCTTTATAATGCATATAATAGAGCTAATTAAATGAAAAGATCTCAGTTGATTTTAGATCCTTATTGATCACATTCGTGGATGTGGTTGGCTGTCAGGACTACAGACCTCATTTATAGTTAAATTTACTGTCAGGCCCCTGATCCAAATATTTCTCAGTTTGTAGATGCCACTGTAGTTCTGGAGCTAGCCAGGGGAAGCACTAAACACCAGGATTTTGAGGGAAGTTGGGCCATCAGAAAATAATCCAGCCATTTGGAGCCTTTTCCAGGGCTCAGTTACCAGGGCTATTTATGATTTTTTGTTGTTATCAAAAATTGTTCATGTTCTTAAATAGGGCAGATATATCTGACAGTTGAGTCCTAAAGAGTAGTGTACTTCTTTTACTGCCTCACAATCAGCATGGCATCAGTCACAGCCTTGTGCATTTAGGACAGACACTGCTCATTAGCACCTCTGCTGCAATTAGGAATAGTCACTAGGCGGGGAATATCTTTGTGGAAGGGGTACTTGGTGACCTTGCTGGATGCCAATCAGCTGCTCACATCAATCAAACCAAGAAAGAACTTCATCGGGGGACACTCAAGACAAATGCTCCTGATGGCAAACAGCCAAAAAAGATCAAGCTCTGCCTCAAAGTCACTCACCTGGTCTCCTTTTTCTCCTCTCAGTCCAGGTAAACCCTGACGACCTGGAAAACCCGCTTCACCCTGGAAATAAGAACAAAGAAGTGTGTGAAATCTAGACCCTGCCCCAGTCTTCTAAAGGGATTGATTATAGATGTAGTTTGCTGAGAGATAATGGGATTAGTTTGATTATCAAAAAATTTCTTTTTTTTTTTTTTTAAACCATTACATAAAACAGCAGTTAAGACTTCTACTTTTTGCCTGTTAACTGATGCCACGGAATTTAGGACATATTTTCTTCATGCTGCTCTGTAGCAGGATCAAGCAAGCAAATAAAAGCAGCTAAGAAGTTAAACCTTTTCTTTTCATGTTTAATAATCTGGTGTAGTCTGGAAATACAAAAACCATGCTATATTAACCTGAACAGTATAGACGTCTCCTTATGAGCAGAACTAGAATTTTCTGGAGTTACTATTGCACATTTGGATTTCTTTCTTTTTAAACTTACCTTTGATTTTCTACTTTGTAATACTTGCTGTTTGAGTAATTATGATCTCTGTGTCATGTGGTTTCTCCTAAATATATAAAGTATTCTCAAATTTAGCTTCTGGTTGACCCAGTTTGTCATCTGAAAATAGCCATATGGTTTCCTATTTATAAGTATTCTGCTCTTTGCTTTTGCAGTGCAATATCACAAAGGATCTCAGTCATGAACAGGACACAGATTCACTAAGTCTTATACAAATATCACCCTAAGAAAGGGTGACGCCTGCTCTAAAGAGATTATCTCAGGTATTTGAAGGCCCAGAAGATTATCATGATATCAGTGAAAAGAATCTGCAGACAAAATCAGGTGAGGAACAAGATATTATGGTGACTGAGGATGACTAGTGTTGTGGATTAGAACATAAAGCCGTTTCTCCCCCTCCCCCCACCCCCCACCGGCCCAGGGGAGGGTGGGGGTGTGTGTGTGTGCGCCCAGCTAGCCCGGCGCCATGGGGGGGGCCTGGCTGGCCAGCAGCGGGTCTGGCTGGGGTGGCAGACCCGCCCCTCCCCTCCGCCTCCGGCACTCACGGGGCCGGTCCCTGGCGTGGCCAACCTTGGTCGGAGCTTGGCACTGCCGCAGCCGCGGTCATGCCGGCGGCAGTGGCAGTGGCGGCAGTGGTGGCACGGCTGCTGGCGCGGCCGCAGCCGGGGCACTGAGTGCGCCGCCATGATCAGTCTGCACTTCCAGCCCGTGGGGCCGGCATCACTTCCGGCCGGCTCGGCGCGGGTACTGCTGCGTGGCTGGCCTGGCACAGGAACCTCCGCGTGGCTGGCCTGGTGCATGTGGCCAGGTCGGCATGGGTCAGGGTGGCCCGGAGGAAGCACTGGGACCTCCCAGGACACCATGCAGGGCCACGGGGGGACCCGCACTTCTGGCCCAGCGGCAGGGGCCGGCGCACTTCCGGCCCGTCCCAGTGCTTCCGTGTGCACGCGGGGCCTTACTCGGGGCGGGGCCCAGGCGCTAATCATCCAATTAGAGGAAAGGCCAGCCCCCTGGAGGCCATCTGCGCATGCGTAAAGAGGGGTCCCGTATAAAAAGGCGAGAGAGGACGCCATCTTTCTCCTTCTGCCCTGGACACGGCCGCGGCAACATCGTTCCTCGTCTTCGCGCCGAGNTATTGTCGGTTTTCTGGGTGTGTGAAATAAACAGTGTTACTTGTGTGTTTTTCTTTTTGGGTGTGTGTGGCTTCTCTCGGACATCTCTTGTCAGTACCATGCTTCCTAGTGGTAAAACCACGACACTAGGAACATCAGGGAAATGTTGGAAGAATTTTAAAGAAAGTGATATTTGGTGACAGAGGGAGTAGTGTTTTCTCAGAATCACTGCAGAATCCTGGCTGATCACGAATCATAGAATGGTCTGTGTTCAAAGTGACCTTAAGCACCATGTAGTTCCAACCCCTTTGCCTTGGACAGGGACACCTTCCACTTGATCAGGTTCCTCAACAACACACCCAATGGAGCCCATTCCAGGGATGGAAATGATGATGACATCCCAGAAATCAGGAGAACAATCAGAGGGACTAACATTTAAGTAGAAAAGAGGAGCATTTTGAGGGAAAATAAAAACATGTGGTATAAATTTGGCCTCCAGAAATATGCTGAAGTGAAACATCAGTGAACTTGTATGAGTTCAAGGACAGAAAGATAATATAAAACAGAAAATGTCAATTTGTTAAAAACTAATTATATCACACCCATCCAGTTCCCTCCCCTGACACAATAACTAAACAGATAAGAAGCATTTTTATGTTGTATCTTGACATTAGTAAGACATCTGACACAGGACTACATGATATTCTTATTAGTAAACCACAGAAATGTGGTGTAGACGGGTATCTGAAGGGTGGTGTAGACCTGATTGAAGAAATAACACACACCTGCTATTAGCTGTTTCCTGTGAAATTCGGAGGATATATGAAATGAAGTCCATATGAAATGAAATGGAAGGGGTCTGCACTATTAAATATTTATGGCTGAGGTACCAGAAAAAAGAATATTTATGAAATGTGTGGAGAACACCATGTGGAGTGAGGGGCAAGTGTTTTGGAGGGTGGTGGTAGAATTCAAAACAGCCCTGTGTGGAGAGATGGTCCAGACCAAGGCATGGTGCTTTGGTTGAGGTCTGATCCTTTGCTGCAGTGGGACCAAGCCTGCCTGGAAACTGCAAGCCTAGCAGTTTGTTTTCCCAGCTACAGTGAAATGACACCAAGTGAAGGCATAGAAGTCACTCCTCCCTGAGAGTCTGATGCAAGCCCTCCTGAGGAATGATGTGCCCATGCCATGGTGACATCCTCTTATTTGGGATTCTAGATAAGGATACTTCCCTGGAAATTGAGTGATACCTATCAGGTAGATTATAATGAATTTTGGAATAGAAGCAAAACAGTCCCTACTGACACAGTGAAGTAATTGTTATCCACTCAGTAAATGCCTTAACCAATAAACCTCAATTTGTACCACACACTTGGAGCCTTATTCCTTTAATCACAAAATTGTCAAGTTTGGAAAAGATGTCTAAGATCATGAAGTCCAACCATCAACCCAGCACCATCATTATGTTCTTCACGAAATCTTGTCCTCAGGTGCCATAACCACACATTTTCTGAATGCTTCCAGGGATGGTGACTCCACCACTTCCCTGGGCAGCCTGTTCCAATGCTTAACAATGCTTCCTAATATTTTTCCTAATATTCTACTGAAACCTCCATGGACGTAACTTGAGGCCATTTTCTCTTGCTCTGTTGCTTGTTGACTGGGAAAAGAGACTGACCTCTACCTGGCTAAAACCTCCTTTCAGACAGTTGTACAGAGAAATATGGTTTCTCCTGAGACTCCTTTTCTCCAGGCTAAATAAACACAGTTCCCTCACCCACTCACAGAAAAGGGGTAGATAGCAGCAGGGAGTCTGAGTGCAATACTGTGACAAATAGGAAAAATGGTGATGGAGAGACTGACACAGCTTGAGGAAAGCTGATACTTGACATTACTCATGAACAGCTTCTTTCCTTAATCCCTTCAAGTCCAGTTGGTGGTATATGTTCTGCTTTATTGCATAAGCCAACATGTTTTTTTATCACCTGTCATTAGTGGTCCTACCTGGGCTCTGAACATCTGTGTACTTCAGGAAATTGTAGGACAGTGCCCTTGTTCTTCACTGAGCTCAGCAGTCAAGTGAATTCCAATGCAAAAAGACTACAACAACTGTGCAACAGTCACTTGGGGTTATTTCCATGCAAATATTTACAACTTAAAAATGACAGCTTCACCCCTTTCACTAAATAGTTACAAATAAGGTCCTCATCTTCCAGAACCAGCACTCTTCATTAATATGAGGTGTGAAGGAAAAGGACCACTTAAGCCACTCTGCCTTCCTTGTCTTCCCTATCAACTAGGAATAAGACAAATTAATTTTCCAGAACAAAATAAAACTTGGGTGTTGCCCATTTTTGCTCTGGAATTTTTGCATTACTCAGTTCAACCATGAGTTTCCATTGATGAACTGATGCAACTCATCTGTTGCATCTTCAATTGCAGATGCAAATGACATGCACAGATCTTGCCACTGGCAAATGGTTTTGTTATTGCATGTGGTCACTTATATTGCTTTTACAGGTAGGTTTGATTGTAAGACTATTTTTCCTCACCTGCTCACCAGGTTGGCCTCGGCTCCCTGGTTCACCCTGAAAAAAAACAAAAGCAAAACTTTAACACTGTGGGACCTGACTCTTTGGTAAGAACATTTTCTTATTGGTAAAATGTGTCCCTACTTTCCTCGTCCATGTTGCCCTACTTGTGTTCCATAAGTCACTGAAATTGCTTGGGAGACCAGAACACAGGGAGCCAACACAAGGTCCAGGTCAGATCTCCCTATGTACTTAATCTTGATAGTGAACATCAAACAGGGTATTCCCTATTTGGGAATTTTGGAACACCATGAATTCTGAAACTCAGTGAGCCACATCTGCTTATGTCTCCAGCTTCAGAGAAATCTTGTTCTCCTGACTTCAGTATAAGACCTTCTAAAATCACACCTTGAGTGGCTCAGTGACTACAGCAGGCTATGAAATAAAATCCCTTACCTTAGGGCCAGCTTTTCCAGGAAAGCCTTCCTCACCCTTTTCCCCTTGTTCTCCCTGCAGGGAACACAAGAAGTCAATATACAAACTCCTCTGGTAATGCAGTATGTTTGCAGGCAACAGTGAGGAATATTTTAACTCAGCTCCTCAGTATCAGCCTGAATATGTAAATAGAGACATGTGAGAATATGCTTCCTGGAATTTTTTTCCACTCTAGTGCTGTTTGCAATCACTTCTGCAGCACCTGTTACCCTACTAGAAAATTTCTGGAGCAACACAAAGTTATTAAAAATGGAAATTATTATGGACACTAAATATGTCTATTATGAATTATCTGAAAAATATCATATCACTCAGTTTCTTCAAATGATATGTGGTTAGGAAGTTAGAAAGTGTTTTAAAAAAAACAAACAATTTTGGGACTGGGAACTTTGTCACTGGGTTCATTATGAAAATACTTTGAAATTGATCCTCCAATGTGGGTGGTGTCAGCATGAACAGCTGGTTAAAAATGTGCTATGTAGCTGGGAAGTGCAGTAGATACTATATGGCTCTGTGGATAAAATCCAAAGTTTATTTAACATCTGAAGTATAAGCTCCAAATTCATCACCTTTATTCATCAACAAATGGGAACCTGGGACTCTGCTAGATCTGGGCTCAAGTACAGAAGCAAGAAGACCACTGCCAATGTCATCCTAGCAATATATGGTTAAGACCTTTTGTCTTTAATCCAATAAAACATCATCTCCAAAGCCTAGTTTGGCATTTGTAGTCAAAATATGGCACATTCCTTTGACACTTATTTGCATAGGCACGGCAAGTCAACCAGAGTGTCTCCTATCTCTAAATCTCCATTCTCAAAATCTCATATCTCCCTTCTCCTATTGCAGAGATAACAGAGGAGACAACTCATCCCAATCTATCATTTGGAGAAGCTTTTGAATGGGGCATAAGTAGGAAACTAAAGAATCCTCTTTCTGCTACAAAGACCTAGAGAAGCCTTAGAACGATGACATCTCTTCTTTCCAGCCCTTTAGGGAAGAAAGAAAGAAACATCTTTGGAGCCTGCTACAGTTCTTTGTCCTTCTTCTTTGTGCTTTGGACACATGGCTTGACTTTTCAGAGTCTCTGGATTTCCTGAAAAACAGTAGACATTCCTCTGTTTGCAATGTTCAGCTGTGTTTGCTAAATAGGATGCAGCAGTTGAAGACTAGAAGACGATCTGTCTTCCCTGCTGTATTTATAACCAGCTCCATCTCTGTCATGACTCAGTACAGTGCAATCCCACCTGCTAACTTGGTCTTGGAGCTTCACTGGTGGCTCAGTGATGTGGGATGGGTGAGGTGGTGTTTGGCTCTGGAGATGTGCCCACCTTCCTGCTTACCCTTGGCAGCTCACCCCAATGATCTGCCCAAGCAAGTATTTTAATCCCAGTGCACAAGTGTCACTTGCCTTTTGACCTGGAAGCCCAGGAAGCCCATTGAGTCCATCTTTTCCAGGCAACCCCTAAACAAGAGGAAATCATAAACTGTAAGCACTGGTTCTTTAAATCATTACCAGAAATCTCAGCATAAGTGTTCTCAGTCCTTTTCTCTTGCTACTCACCTAAGTTTAAGAAAAGAAGAACCACCTCATGTATTTTTTTTTGACTTTTTTTCCTACTCTGACTCAAAAACACACAAAAATTCTCACATTACACTTATTTTACCAGTATCCCAGTTTTAGTGAATGACCACTGGATGTCAGCATTGTTACAGAGAGACACCAGTAAAAAGCTTTTACGTACTCTGGATTATTAAATAGATTTTTACTTATCTTACATACATTTTAACTTATTCTTTATGAGTCTCTATTATCTGTAGCCATAAAGAGTTTTTATGTTTATTTTTCCTTTTAAATATTGGTAATTTCTTATACAGTACATAGACTCCTAAAATTAAATTCTGCAATATATAGTGACAGCATGGTTTAGCAAGATAAGAATTAAAATTACTTCCTGTAATGCACTTAAAATGGTGAGAAAAAGCTTTGTTCCCTTTCCAAGTATCAGTCGATCTCCAAATACTGCAGGCTCTAGGTGGCAATTCTGTACTAAGTATTTAGTAATTCACCTTTCTTGACTTAAGACCCAAGAGAAATTTCTATGCTCTGTTAAATCAGAGATTTTAAAGGCAAGTTATTTGGCCTGAATCAGGAAATTACAGGTTTGAAAAAAATAACATTGTGTCAAATGCAAAAAGATTTTTGAAAGGTATAATATAAAGAAAATATCATGTATATAAAGAATATATCATGTAGGAATAGTGGGGGCTGCACCATTTATTCACAGAAGTCATCAGGAGACTAATGTCTTCAATAAAGGTGATAGTGTTGGAGCCCATGTTAAAAACTTATGTGCAGACAAGATGTGGGAAACAAAGCAGACTTGAGAATTGAATGATCTGAAGTAATGGAGAGCTTGGAGGTGAGTAAAATTATTCCTCAACACTTACAGTTGGTCCCGGTGGTCCAGTTTTACCAGAAACTCCAATCTCTCCTGGAAGTCCCTGAAAAATGAATTCAAAAGACAAAATAAGTCAGTATTTCTGTCCTTTGCAGGAACCTCACTGGAGATTGCTCCTTTCAATTGAAGTGTAGTTTTCCATTCCATGGCAGTCAGGTCTCTGCTGTGGGGAGTCCTGTAGACATTGACTTATCCCCAGGGAGCATTGACATGGTTCCAGGGCTCAGCACAGAGAATCTGTCCTCTAGGACCAGCTCTGGCTTTGCAGTGAGAAAATTTAAGGGAAAACACACATTGCCAGAGGCCCTGACTCTGCTCCCTCTGAAAACTATAACCTAAAATTCTCCCCAGCTGTTTCTTCTTCTTGATATAAACCAAAAAAAACCCAAACACACCAACAAACTTTCTTACCGGTGCTCCAGGTGGTCCAGGGGGTCCAGCAATGCCCGGGGGCCCTGGAGGTCCCTGCAAGAGAGGAAGCAAAGCCAGTCTATCAAACTCTCTGATAGTGGCTGAAAGCATCATGTAGCTTCCCCATGTAGCAGGGGCCCTGTAGGAAATGGGCAAATGCAATGAGCTTTACTTCATTAACTTCTACCCAAAAAATTAAAGGTGCTAAACTGAGCTCCAAGGGATCCACAATCACAAGCAGAACAAGATCATCTGCTTAAGCCACTTCTACCAGTGCTACAAGGTGAGCTCCATTCTCCACTTCAATACAAGAGACAGAGGAGTTGAAGGCCATGAATGGAAACCTACAGTACAAAGCTTGACCAGCATGATCCCTTGGAGCATCCAGTCTAATTTAACTTTGATTCATGTTATTTCAAAGTGAACCATGTACCTCTGCAAAAAGACTGCTTAAAGTAAAAAATGAATGGAGCAGGATTGTGGTTTGTCCTTTTTTTATTTCCCCTTTTGCGGGAGGGACACGGTGAAGATAAAAATATGAATCCAAGTGTATGGAGAAACACAACAGTGATCAAAATGTTTTAAAACAAATGCACAACCATTTTGTTGCTCTACATCAACCTGGTTGGTACTGAAATGTCCTCACAAACTCATACTTTGATGAACACATTCAGTTGGAAATATCTTAACATTCTTACTCATCTTCTTGCAACAGCTGTTTCTCTAAAGGAAAATATTCTCTTAATAGCCATCCAACTTACAGAGGGATTTATTTTTGTGTATTGAGCAAATTGTTAAATCTGTCTTCGTAGCTGAGAAATTTGTTTCCAGACTTAACAGATCTTAACATTGTGCCTGAGATGCAGAAGTATTTGTTGCTGCCAGCTTCCTTTGTAGACAAGACATGATTTCTCCTGTATTCAAAACTAAGTATGTATTCATGTATTTTTTGGATCAGGACCTGAGTAAACAATGTGAGGATGGGTGTGAGAAATGGATATATGACTGAGCTGAAATTTTATCCTGGCTGCCTCTTTCTAACATGACAATTTCATTAATTTGCAGTTTTCAGCATAGGGGAGTTCTGGTATGATTGTACTGAAAAAAACAACAAACAACTCTTCCACCCAACCCAAACCCTTTGTAAAGATTGGAAACTGAGCAGCTGAACATAGAAACGGCCAACATAGAAACACAGAAACATAGAAACAACATAGAAAACGGCCAGACAACATTTTTCCTGTCACCATTCAATATTAACTATTACGAGTCATGAATTAATATCAGCATTTATGCTTCAGGAGAAATGTCCCTGCAGAGAAGAAGAAAATGGTGTAAAAAAAGTGAGGACATGGAGCTATTTGAGGTATGTTTTGGCAGAGACGGTAGCAGATGAGCAATCTTTAAAGTATACTCTTGCAAAATTCAGCAAGAAGCTAAGACAGTCTCTTGCCAATAGATGGGGCAAAGCGACCAAAAAAGGGCCCTGCACTTGCCTCCCCTGATCTCCTTTCATTGCAACTCAGAACAGACACGGAGTTATCTTGTCAACAACATTATCATTTGTAGAGTGTCTCAAATGTGAACACAGCTAAAACATCACGATAAAGATGTGCCTTTGAATGCACTGATGCTGATTATATACTTCCTGGGAAATCCTGCAGGTGGATCCTGCAGTTAAAGGTTCTAGACCCATCAGGAGACAATTGGTCAAGATCATCCATCACTTTAAAAAGGCTTCCCATTCAAAGAAAAGATTCCACATGCAGACACAATGGTATGGAGTGACCTCACACACTAGGGACATGGAAATTCCTCTTGGCCCTACTCCACTTGTACATGGTATTACTGAGAGACCCTACAGAAGGAGTGGGCTCCCAGAAATGGCTTCCATGAAGTGTGGGTGGAGTACTGGAAAGAAGAAAAAGCTTTAAAAAAACAGTGAACTGATTCAGGTTGGACTATGTGTAATTGCAGGAAAGAAAGTGCAAAATTTACCTTTGCAGGCTTTCCTTGACAATTCCATCGGTCCCCAATTTAATTTTGTTCTTGCTCTCTCTGTCAATAAGTGAACCATCTCCTACCATGAAACACATATCCTTCATGGCCCTACAACAGGAAACTTCTACCAAGAGGTAAAAATCCCAGCCTGGCTCCAGCCTCAGCCCCAAAATCTCCAAATATGATGCAAGTTACCCCACACAGCAAGAGATTGATAGGTGTCAAACTGACCTAAAAGCAAAGTCGTACTCCAGCAACTGTCAGCAACCAGTGTAATCCCTAAAATTATCATAATCTCAACTGTTTCTCATCCCAACTGTTTCTCCCCGTAACCCTTGATATTCCCACAAGCCAAGACAATTTCTAATTATTCTCCTAACTTTCCATAGTCTAGACCACAATAACATTATGCAACCATAAGTCCTGAAATGGAAACCCACTGACCCTTTTCCTAAATTGGCTCTAATAATTCCATGTCATTGGTCTCCAAGAGATAATTACCTGGGATATCACACCCAAAATGATTTACAAGTAGCTTCACTACGTATTACACCAACAAATGCTACACCCACTAACAGAAAGCTCTTGTGATAAAATCTTCTCTGAGATGGACATAGAAAGAAGAGTTTTGTGCAATGACCAGCAGTATCCCTTGGAGATATCCAGGGTGCTTACAGCATCCACCAGCTGACTGCATATACCAGTACTGTCCTTTTGGGTGTTTTGCCTTCTGCAGCCTAGGCTACAATAAATGATCGTACAAAGAGACATAAAATGGCAGAAATATATCATAAATATCCTTTAAAGAACCTTTCTTTTTGCTACCGTGCAGAGTAATGCTGCTTCACTTCTATATAAATATCTGCTACTGTAGCCCTTCTCCTGAATTTTGAGTACAATTCAGAGCAAAGAATATTTTTTTCATGTATTAGAATGGACCAAACTGACAGCATTTATTTGTATTTAAAAAAAACAACACTATTAAACTACAGCAGCAGGACTGTGTGTAATGTTTACCAGTTTTGTTTGCTTCCATTTTTAAATGAATCCAGAGTAAAGTACCTAATTTATACAATTACCATTTTCATGAGCATTTGACGAGTTATACAGATGAGAGTCCCTGTCACAAATCCAG
>VYZS01022577.1:0-11600 GCA_013400695.1 Neodrepanis coruscans
GGTAAAACCACAACAAGTATGTATTTAATATTTCAGTAATCAAAATCCTATGTAGCCCGAATCTGTCTAATCTTCACAACTTTCAGTTCATAGACTGACTTTCTTGCTGTTTAGGAAGCAATCAGTCTCCTGATCCTTTGTAATTCAGAAAGGGAAAACATAACAAAAAAAGTAAACTGTAATGCAACTGACATTTTTCGTTGTAACAAGGAGAAATTCTGCTAGGTTGCAGGTTTTTCATAACATTTATGTCAGGACAATTTATTTTTATTTGTCAGGCTGATGTTTGGAGGATTGTCATGAAACTTCCGTGGTCTGGCTTAGAAGTTGGTGGTTCCAGGAGCTTTCATTCTTAGAGTAATGAAGGTGCAAGACTAAAGCTAGTAAATTAGTTTTAGAGCAGCAGGGTCTCCAAGCTTCAGCACAAGGACAAGATTGCCTGTGGACAGAGACCTGTAAAGAACCACCTTGGTCCTAGCAAATCCCCATAATGTAGAAGACTACAGACTTGGGATAGGAGACCTGGCAGAGCATATGGGTGTGTTTTTTCTCATCTTGTTCATACATAGATTAATGTATTAGTATATTTTAGGTAAAAAAAAAAGCTTGGGTTTTAAAGCAGAGAAGAGCAGGCAGTGTTCTAGCAGTTGCCTACTCTTTTGGACATATTCTCTATGTGGAGGAAGTACTCCTTCATTGCTTTGCAATTGCTAGGCAAAGCCTGAACATGCAGGAGGACATCCCTGAAGATGCAGGTGAAGTTGACAGTGGGGGAAGCAGGCACCCGGAGAAGGGAAGGGAGCTTGCCTGTACTTGTAGGTGGTTACCTTCAGAATGCACATAGGTTTCTTCATTGTGGCTTGTGAAAATGCTGAAATTTCCTGTACTAGAAAGCAAGGCTGATGGAAGGAGTTTATCCTGCAGAACAACAATGTGCCGAAAGATTATTCTGTATTTTGGTTTGTCTTACACAGTAGATTTTCTCTTTTGTTTTCTCTTTGTAAGAGTAACCATTTTTGTTTGCTGCAATCAAGTTTTAACATTGAAAGCTTGAGAGACAGATCTATACTAAAGGCTGTAAAATGTTTTAAAATTTTTTTTCATATACAGTACAGAATATATATACATGTGTCCATAGAATATATTTAATTATTATTTTTAACATTTTGTAGATGGAAACTAGAAATTCAGTAAGCTGGAGGACACACAGTAGGTTAGAGACAAAGAAACAATATTCGTATTTCCCAGTCTTAATGTAATTTCTTATTCCACGTGATGTTTCAAAAATCTCTTGTATTGTTACATCGAACTGGTCATTTTCTTTCATTATGAAAAAGAAACCCCAGAGGTTTAGAAGGTGTGGGTCTGCTTATGCTGATTTTATGTCAGAAAGCAAGAGCATGAGACCATTTTCTATGCATTTTTGTACTCTTTTGCATTTTGCCTACTAGCTTTTTTCAAGTTTTACTGTTGGCAGTTGCTTCTTAAATGCATCTTTAGATGAACATTTAAATATTTTTTTATGTTTTGAATAATTGTTTAAAAAAACCCAAAACACTAATATGAAGATTTAGTTCTAATAGACAAAGAGAGTGAGTTAATCATTAATTAATTCCTTCTACTTGAGTGCATTGGCCATCAGATGTCAGGTTCTAAATTACCCTACCTGGTTGGGAGTTCAAATTAAGGCAAAACCACAGTGAATTTTCAAGTGTATAAACCTATTATTTTGATCCATAATTTGGAGATATTCTGGGAGTGGGAGATCTTAGGAATGAAATAAGAAATAGAATTCAGATAAAAGACTGAATAAAATTGTGTTTTGTACTTAAAACCTGATGGGATCCAGGTTTTGGTTGTGGGTTTTTTTGTGCTTTTTATTCTTTGTTAGAAAATTGATTTGGTTGTGTGCACAAATTTCTTATCCTTAGAGCAGGAGACACTTTTCAGCTAATGTTAACTATGGGTGACTTGCCAAGGATCCTTGATGAGCTGAAACAAAATAGCATTGTTTGGCTGTCCTTTGGGAGAAGTGTAAATGTAGACTGATTTAAGGCTGCTGTTTCAAGACTCTATCTGAAGTCAAGATGTCTGAGTAGGGTTCTCAAGAACCTACCCTTCTCTTCTTTTAGCTGAGAAACTGCATTTGGGAGTCTAAGTCTCACAGTAATTTTTTATTCTTTCAGCATGGTCTTTGCAGGAGGTATCTGCTTTCTGCATTCATGTTTTCAGAGTCCAATTGGTGGACATTTATCTTCAAAGCAGACACTCTATATTTATAGCAGCATGATGGCTTGCTTGAGCTTTGTTTGGAAGACTGATAGCTAAATTCTCTTCGATTTCCTGGACTTTCAGATCCTTTCCACATGATAGGATCTTCATTCTCCCATTTGATTTATTGTTGATTTTCTTTCTACCTGAAGTTCTTGTCACAATTCATCTCTCTTGAACATTTTTAACCCAATTTACAAACATTCAAGGTATAATATATTAATGGAAGGACACATTTAGCTTCCCATAGTTGTAGATTGGAAAAGTCTTGCTAGATTTTCCATCTTTTCAGGCATAGGAGTAGAAGACATGATTTGTACTCTTTCTGATCATGGCCACTAAGTAACCCACACTTTTTTGCCTTCTTGTCACTCAATTTAAAGAAAAGAAAGGTGTTCATTTCTTCTGTTTTTATTATCCTTGTGATATAATTGTAGCTAAAAGCAACTGTTGTTATTGAAAGCTTTGTAATGTTCAATATTATTATTGTTTTAACCATCAGATATTATTTGCAAGGGAGTACATTTTTTCATTAATTTAATTTCTATACATATTTTTCAGTTTAGCTTATTACACAAATAATTGCTATTAACTAGTATCTTTATTCTTTCCAGAGAAAATCTAGGGGTTTAGCTGAAGATTTGTAACCCCACAGTCTCTGCTATCTTGTATGAGGACATCTATTAACTGTAAAGCTTTCAGGTCTGATATCTGATCACTTTAATTGTCGCTGTAACTAATTTTACCTTTGTCTTGGAATTGCGATTGCTTTGTAATTTGTTGATGATTAATGGCTGTCCTCTGGCTACCCTGCTTGGCTAGGTCTAAGGCACAATGCAAGTTTGCTTTGACTCTGACTTTTCCTGAAAGATATCAAAAACTAGTTCAAATGTATCATGTGTAGAAAAAGAAGACTCAGCACATTCATGGCAACTTCATCCTCTCAGTTGAGCAGATGGAGAGCTACAACTGGCTTTGCAGAATGACAGTCTTCTTTTTTTGATGAGAGATGCATGGGGACTCAGCTTTTCTTGCTTCTAGGGTGGCCCATATCATGTATTTTACTGCACTTGGCACAGTGGGAAAAAGGATTTTGATGGGCAAAGCACAGACAGAAATTTGAGCCCCTATATACTTACCTAACATTCCTTTTCTTACCTCAAGTTGAGATGTTAAAATTGACAGTGTAAGACCTGAGGCTGCTGTTGAGATTGAACTGAGATTTAACTGAGGTTATGACTTTGTTCGTTTGGTGGGTTGTTTTTTGTTTTGTTTTGTTTTAACTGCAAGTGAAAAGGTGAGCTTGAGTTTACAAAGCAATGAGGCTGCAGCAGATGAATGCACTCCTGGGTGTTTCAGCAGTACATACCAGTATTCTGGCTTTCAGGTTGATGTCCCTGAGCCCTGAATGTAAGGTTTATGAAGTTGTAAAGTGGGTGCTGTTTTTTTTTTTATTTCCAAGTCACTATAACTATAATTTCCTTTGGGGTAGGAAAAAGTTAATGTTTCTTACAAAGTGCCCCAACTTTAAACTTTCGTTTTCTTCCACTTTTTATTTCCCTGTAGAAATTGAGAAAAATGAGAAAAATGTAATACCAATATTCTTCCATGTGTGCCCTATTTTAAATTTTAAACGGTAAGTTTATAACCAGTTAATAACCTTCAGTGGTAACTTTGTAACTGTAGCCATCATAAAAAGTGGCTAACCCCCCAAAATGGACCAAAAATTATGGCCCACCTTGGACCATAATTCTGGAATAATTACTGAAATATCTGTTCAAGCCAAGCAAGACATTTGTCATCTTGTTAAGACAGAAAGACAAGAGATGCCAACATTCTTTTGAAGTAGTTCCAAGGTTTCATCACATTGACATACAGTTGGATATAGCACTTTGCAACTTGTTTTGTTGAGTTCCTGCTCATCTGTCTCTTCTCTATGAACAGGCTGCTAACGAAGGCGAGTGTGGTGCAAGTGCAGATGCTCTTACCGGTTGTTTTGTTAACTTGGCAGCAAAACACACAGTGAAGCCTTAAATATAACCCCCCATTACAGAAACAAGCATTGCAAAACCAAGAAATCGCAGAAAAAAAATAAATCCAAATTATTTTTATCCTATTAAATCTATTGGTTTTATTTGTACCACTAGAGACCAAAATGCAACATCTAAAGCACTGACTAATACAAATCAGAACAGAGGTGGATTTTTACTTCCAAACTATTTTGAAAAAATGAGACAATTCTGCTCAACAAATGTTGAGAGTTCAGTTATTGGAACTGCAATAAGCCAATCAACCAAAGTTGTTGTAACTGCTGGTGATTCTCAAATGTACAGTTTCTTCCAGGTGCACAGTCTTCCTTTAAGAGCCCTTACCAAAACTGGAGACGCAGTTGGTGAGCAGAGACATGAAAAACAGAGAGAAACACACAGAATGACCTATTTTGTTCATAACCAGCCATCTACCTGCAGCAGGGAATAGGTGTACTGGAGCTGCCTTTTGGACTAAGGAGCAACTAGAAGATGCTAAACAGTGAGGACTCCACAGACAAGACTGTAAGGGGCCTGACATTGTTTGAGCGAGGCTTAGGGCTGTAAAATCTGGTGGCAATGTCTGTCAACTTCAATCCCCTCCTTCCCTAAGAAAATGATGCGCCTGGGGACACCTACATATAAGACCTCCTCTCCACAGCCTCCCACCTCTCTCCCATGGGTGACCCAGAGCCTTTTTCTGTGTCTGTTTGGAGGAGACTTGGAAATTGCTTCTCACACCTCTGTTTTTCTATACTGCAGAGTCTCACCACTCTATACATCCTTTCACAGAATCACAGAATATGTTGAGTTGGAAGGAACCCAACAAGAATAAGTGATCCAGCTCTTAGCCCTGGACAGGATCATTCCCAACAGTCACACCATATGCCAGAGAGTACCACCTGAACTCTCCTTGAACTCTGTTAGACTTGGTGCTTTGACCACACATCTGGGGAGCTGGTTCCAGTGCTCAGCCACCCTCTGGGTGAAGAACCCTTTTCTAATATCTAACCTAAAGCTGTCACTGTTCACCACAGAGAAGAGATCAGTGCCTGCTTCTGCCCC
Organism: Neodrepanis coruscans; assembly: GCA_013400695.1. Taxonomy (NCBI): domain Eukaryota; kingdom Metazoa; phylum Chordata; class Aves; order Passeriformes; family Philepittidae; genus Neodrepanis; species Neodrepanis coruscans. The sequence goes on from VYZS01022577.1 coordinate 5,364, forward strand.
TCATGAGGAGCTTGTAACTGCAATGAGGTCTCCTCTCAGTCTCCTCCAGGCTGAAAAGAACAAGTGACCTCAGCTGCTCATTGTATAGCTTCCCTTCAAGAACCTGCACCATCTTTGTTGCTCTCAATTGGACACTCTCTAATGGCTTAATATCTTTCTTATATTGCAGTGACGAAAACTGAACAATATTCAAGGTGAGGTCACACGAGTGCAGAGCAGAGCAGGACAGTTCTCTCGCTTGACCGGCTGGTGATGCTTTGCCTGATGCCCAACTGGACACAGTTGGCCCTCCTGGTTGCCAGGACACTGCTGACTCATATTCAACTTTCTGCCAGCCAGGATCCCCAGGGTTCCTTGACACTGCTTTCCAGCATCTCATTCCCCAGTCTGTACATATATACATGGTTGTGGCATCCCAGATGCGGAACCCTTGTTGAACTTCATGTGGTTGGTGATTGCCCAGCCCTCTAATTTCTGCAGGGCCTCCCTGCCTTCAAGGGAGTCAACACCTCCTCCCAGTTTTGTGTCATCTGAAAAATGGCTTGGTATCCCTTCCTTTCTTGTGTCCAAGTAATTTATAAAGATAATGAGGAGCACAGGCCCCAAGACGGAGCCCTGTGGAACTCCACTAGTGGCAGGTCACCAGTCTGATATTACCCGAATCACTATTGCCCTCTATGCTCTGCCTATGAGCCAATCACTCACCCACTCCATGATGTGTTTCTTCAGCTGGATGCTGGACATTTTGACCGGAAGGCTCCTGTGAGAGACAGTATGGAAATCTTTACTGAAATCCAACAAGATGACATCAGCAGGCTTCCCAGTGATAAACCGCATGGGTTACCTTGTCATGAAAGTAAATCAGGTTTGATAAGCAGGACCTTCCTCTCATGAAGCCATGCTCCTGTGACCAATGACAGCATTGTCTTTCAGGTGTTTTTCAATAAATCCCAAAATAATCTTCTCCATAACTGTACCAGACATGGAAGTGAGACTGACAGGCCTGTAATTTCCAAGGTCCTGCTTCTTACCCTTCTTGAAAAGTAAGACATTATTTCCAGTCAGCGGGGACCTCTCTGGATTCCCAAGACCAGTCAGAAATCATTGAGAGAGGTTTTGTGATGACATTAGATAGCAAATTGAGGATTCTGGGGTGAATCCCATCAGGCCCCACATATTTGTAGGGATCCAGCTGGAGGAGGAGATCCCACACAATTTCATGGTCCACTGGGAGTGAATCATTCTCACAGACATGATTCTCCAGCTCAGGGCAATGAAACCCCCTTGATCTGTCATCTGTGTTGANGAATCACTATTGCCCTCTATGCTCTGCCTATGAGCCAATCACTCACCCACTCCATGATGTGTTTCTTCAGCTGGATGCTGGACATTTTGACCGGAAGGCTCCTGTGAGAGACAGTATGGAAATNTCTCTGTTGCCTTTGGAGCTGCTTTTGTAATCCAGCTTTTGTATTGGTGGAGCAGGGAGAAGAGAACGTAGTGTTTCTAGTCAAATATGTCCATGCAAATACTGAAAAGCATGTAAAGGCAATTAGGCCTAGTTCTGAGTTGTATCATTTCAAAGTACAGAGGAGTAACTCAGGCAAACCAATTGAGAAAAGCTGATTTGAAACATCTGAAAATGGTGAATCAGTGATTTTAGAAAATGATCATAAGGGGAAAGCCAAAATTCACTTTATAAAATAAGAAAATCAATGCACTTTAGAAAGGCAGAATTTTCTTGTAAACCTGCATTTTAATGATGTTGAAATATTTAATGCCAAATGTCATATCTGTAAAAGTGGTAAATTTCAAGACTGTATTAAAAACTTAGGGGACATTTACTTTGGAAATGATGTATGACATGACCTTCAACTCTTCATAATTTAATAAGAATGCAAGGCTAACTAATTAGACTTCAAAATGACAGATAAGTGCTAATTATAACTCCCTTTGAATAGACAAAGGTTTTAAAAATAAATGCTTTAGACAGGTGGCAGGACATTGCAACTACTAACAGAAACACAGACAATGTCTCCTGGAAAAAAACTAGGTATTTTTCCCTTAGGCCCATTCAGAAGTCATCCTCAAGATTTTTCTCTTTCAAAAGAAGTAGGTGCAGTCAGCCTCAGTTCAAGATTAAGCTCTAATAAATACCACAATGAGAAAAACTAATCTTCCAGATTTCTCATTTCCAAGTTAAAATCTTATACAAAAATTTGGTTTCATATTGTTATCAAACTTAAAATAATACAGATGAATTCCAGAAATGAGGAATCTGATTTTTTTCAAAGTATTTTTTTTCAGAAGAAAACTTCCTTAAGAATGACTAGTTACTCTGCATTTCGTTTTTCTACAGATACACTTACAAAGTGATCATTCAGCTATTCAGTGTGATAAGGGACTCTCTTGGCTTTATCACATAGAAAGATTTTGTGTTCAGAAATGTACTTGGATACACTTTTGGATTAAATTAAGCAAAACATAAGCTTGGAAAGAGAAAAACCCACCAAAAACCAAACCTAAAAGCCCCAGTACAATATCTCTCATTTATGGAGACATATGAAGCTAGGAGAAAACTAATGAAAGATATTACATAATGAATATTCTGCAGTCCTACCCTTTTGTAAAATGTGCTAGTGTAGTATTGGGTTTGCATGACCAGATTTTGGTAGGGGAGGGCTGCAGGGCTGACTTCTATGAGAAGCTGTCAGAAGCTTCTCCCATGTCTGACAGAGCCAATGCTAGCCAGCTGCAGGATGGACCTGCAGCTGGGCAAGGCCAAGCCCATCAGTGATGGTGGTGGGATAATGTAGTTAAGAAGGAGAAAAAGGTACTGTGCATGAGCAATTGCAGCCAAAGAAGCGGTGGGTGAGAATATGTGAGAGGAACAACCCTGCAGACACCAAGACCAGTGAAAAAGGAGAAGGGAGGAGGTGCTCCAAGTACCAGAGCTGAGATTCCCCTGCAGCCCATGATGAGGACCATGGTGATGCAACTGTCTCCCTGCAGCCCATGGAGGTCCACAGTGGGATGGAGATTCACCTGCAGGTCATGGAGGAGCCTACACAAGAGCAGGTGGATACCCAAATGAGGCTGTGATCCCATGTGAAGCCCACACAGGAGCAGGTTTCTGGCAAGGTCTGTGGATACATGGAGAGAGCATGGAACAACTTTGCTGTCACACTGGGAGGATCCATGCTGGAGCAGTCTGTTCCTAATGGACTGCAGCTCATGGAAGGGAACTGTACTGCAGCAGTTCATGAAGAACTGCAGCCCATGGGAAAGACTCATATTGGAGAAGTTCTTGGAGGACTGTCTCCTGTGGGAGGAATCCTGCTGGAGAACAGGAAGTGTGAGGAGTCCTGTTTTTGAGGAGGAAGAAACAGCAGAGAAAACATGTCAGGAACTGACTGCAACCTCCATCCCCCTTTCAACTGTGCCACTCAGGGGTGAAGCTTGGGGTGAAGTTGAGCCCAGGAAGAAGGGAGGGTTGGGGAGAAGGTGTTTTTAAGATTGAAGTTNGGGATAATGTAGTTAAGAAGGAGAAAAAGGTACTGTGCATGAGCAATTGCAGCCAAAGAAGCGGTGGGTGAGAATATGTGAGAGGAACAACCCTGCAGACACCAAGACCAGTGAAAAAGGAGAAGGGAGGAGGTGCTCCAAGTACCAGAGCTGAGATTCCCCTGCAGCCCATGATGAGGACCATGGTGATGCAACTGTCTCCCTGCAGCCCATGGAGGTCCACAGTGGGATGGAGATTCACCTGCAGGTCATGGAGGAGCCTACACAAGAGCAGGTGGATACCCAAATGAGGCTGTGATCCCATGTGAAGCCCACACAGGAGCAGGTTTCTGGCAAGGTCTGTGGATACATGGAGAGAGCATGGAACAACTTTGCTGTCACACTGGGAGGATCCATGCTGGAGCAGTCTGTTCCTAATGGACTGCAGCTCATGGAAGGGAACTGTACTGCAGCAGTTCATGAAGAACTGCAGCCCATGGGAAAGACTCATATTGGAGAAGTTCTTGGAGGACTGTCTCCTGTGGGAGGAATCCTGCTGGAGAACAGGAAGTGTGAGGAGTCCTGTTTTTGAGGAGGAAGAAACAGCAGAGAAAACATGTCAGGAACTGACTGCAACCTCCATCCCCCTTTCAACTGTGCCACTCAGGGGTGAAGCTTGGGGTGAAGTTGAGCCCAGGAAGAAGGGAGGGTTGGGGAGAAGGTGTTTTTAAGATTGAAGTTTTTTTTTTCTTCTCATTACCCTACTCTTGATTTGATTGGTAATAAACTAATAAACTAATTTTCCCCCCAATCAAATCTGTTTTCTCCATTACAGTAATTGGTGAGTGATCTCTCTTCACCCTTATCTTGACCCATGATTGTTTTGTTATATTTTTTCTCCCCTGTCCATCTGAGTAATAGGGTGGTTTTGGTGGGCATCTGGCATCCTGTCAGTGTCAATTTACTATGGGAGTGAGCAGCTGTTCTCAAATTATTAGACTGATTTGTCAAGTGAACAAAGTATTCTTCTTTCTTGATTTACCACTGAAATCCTGTGATGGGGAATAATGCTTGTCTAAGCTGTTCATGAACAGAACAGTGGTTTGTCAAAGATCAGAGACCAGCAACTTTAGCTTTTTTTTTTTGGTTGTTGTTTTTTAGTTTAGTTTTTTTTTTTCCTTGAAAGAGCAGTTCACATCTACCTTTTATTTTGTGTTTCATCCTTCTAATGAATAATTACTGTATTTTTCTTTCCTGTGTCTTGCTCCACACAGGCAAAGGAATTTGCTCCACTCAGGCAAAGGAATTTGCTTTACTGGATTCTTTAGATAGCTGTTTGCTACTCCACTACATTTTTTAGTACTAATATAAGCTCTTATGCATATAAAAGGAGTGAAATGAGAGAAAACCAGAATGGAGTTTGGGAGTTGACAAGAAGTGGGTTTGCTACCACTTATTAGACTAACAACCTGAGAGGAATTTGTTATTTTGCTAGTTCCAAAATTTGTTATTTTTCTCTAGTGTTGAAACAGGAGAAAATATGTATCTATATATTTCTGCCAGTGTATCTTGAATAAATATAGAGAAACACTGGAAGGAAAAGTTGACTGGGATAGTATAGTAGTACTCAACAATGTACACATATTCTACCTATTTTTATATATTCTATAGTAACATAAACCTACAAATCCATATCTGATTTAATTTTCTCTTGTAAACAAACTCAACTCAAAGAGACCACAATAAGTTTCTGTAAGTTTTTTCAGAATTCTTGTTCCTGTTTTATTCCTTTCCTGCTTCGCTCATGTTGCAAAGCTTTTTTTCATTTGCCCTCACATTTGTTACTATACTTTTTCTCTTGTCAAAATCTATGCCACAAAGTACGTTGCTCACTACTTGCACTACTTACTTACTAATTTATTCCCATAATACCAAGTTTTTGCATGAAAAAGTTGTCTTCGGAATCCCCTGAGTCTATTTGAGGACTCACTGAGTGTTCTTACACTGTCAAAGAATTTACTTCCTTGTTTTGCTCCTAATCATCCAAATCTCATCTATACTGTACTCTCCTTTGGTGTAAATCAGTTCCTGTCTTGATGAAACCAGAATGTTTCTCGAGATAGTTCCCAGAACTGTATCCTGTGAGATGCCACGTTTTCCCACATAGAGATACTGAATCCCTACACTCCTCCATCCACAACCTTATAGTAGAACTCTGATTTAGAGACTTGAAGTGTAAACCTCAGGTGCTTTCAGATAATTTCAACTTCAAAAGCTCATAGAAAACTACTAATAGGTGATCATCTTTAGAAAGAAGACTCAAGCCAAGTACTAGGCTGGGTGGAGGCGGTCAGTCTTGTGGTAGTGCATCCTCACCAGCCTACTCCCAGCCTCAGGCCTGAAGCTCCTGATAAGCCTTAACTGAACTGTCTGAGTGATGAAGCATCCCTTGACTGTACCAGTCAAGCCATGAACCTTGCCATCAAACTGTATTTTTGCGTTTTCAAAAATTGATATTAATCCCTGCTTTTGCCAATATCTCTGACAGTGCTTCAAAACACTCATTTTGTGACAAGTCTCCCCAAAGCAGGTCTGATCGTCAGCAGTCTGTGCATGAGTCTCCCTGTACACGTTGGTGTAAAATGCAGATATCTCATTAGAGCAAGTGCCTTTATCTGTGTAAATACAGGCATTACATCCAGTAGAAATTAATAAAAAATATTTAATATGAAT
>VYZS01022580.1:0-10475 GCA_013400695.1 Neodrepanis coruscans
TGCTTGGGGGATCCTTTCCCTGGCACATGTGGCAGAACTAGAATTTTAAACCCTTCCTCAAGAAAGCCATTTCCATGTCATCCCTGAGATGCAGGGCAAGGTGTAAATCCAAGCTTCCCCAAAGCAGCCAAAGCATGCAGGAAAAAAGCATGTGCCTGGTGTTTTCACAGGTAAGTTTACCTCATCCATCTCCACAGCACCTGACAGCTCAGAAAACTTGGATCTGTCTCAGCCTGAACTGCAGCTAAATTCAGTTGTGTCTCTGCAGCAGCCAAAAGTGGCTTTGCCCAAGAGGTTTTGGTTTGAGAAATGAATCAGCTTGGAAATACAGGTATAAATCCCCTTCTCTAAAAGGAGATCTGGATAAGACAGTGAGAAGAAAGGTGTGGATGCTTCAGAGGATTAGAGGAAGGAGAGGGATGGGTGCTGTGTGTGATTGTGAGAGTGGCTTTAGGGAGCACCTTTCCCTGTCACCCACATCTGAAGGGATTATTTTAAGGTAGAGTAGAATAAATGTCTTCCCTCTCACACCCTGGAAGTTTTGGCAGTATTAACATCCACATCTGCGGAATAAAATTAACAAGAAAGTTCCTGGATTGGTATGAAATGCTGACAGGTGGGCAGGGGATTTGGGGGGTTGCAGCATTCCCTGGTGAGGCTGCCTGGGTTTTCAATATTTACATTGAGAAATAAGGTCAATGCTGCTCTTTTCCACAGGATAACATTTATTCAAGCATCTCCATTTGAACCTTTCAGATATTCTCTGTGGCTTAGGCGCAGCCACGGCTTTATTTTCACGACAGTAATAACTGAAAAACGATTTCCATTGAAAAAATTAATTCCATGGAAAAGCAGCTTTTTCCCCTGAATGCCGCGAGGCGGCAGAAGAGGATAAGGAAAGTGTCTGCGGGACGAACCGACCGGAGCTGGGTATCTCGCTCGCTGGGTTCATTGCTCCATCTCCCTGTGCTTCCCAGTAAGACCAGGAAACCCTTCAAGACAACCACACGGCCACAGGCTCTTCAGTTCCCGTGCTCTCTTCCATTTGGATAGCCTGGGACACACGAATGCACATTTTTAAAAATTAAAAACTTGGATTTGTGGAGCTGAGCATCTCTGAGGATCCCAGAGGAAGAAGCCTTTCTTGGAGACAAAACTGGGGAGGAGCAGGCAGGGAGGAAGGGTGACAAGCTGCTCTGTAGGCAAGGGAAAGGAATCTCCAGGGCTGTGAGCCCGGCATCTTTCACGGGCACTAAATTCACTCGAGAAGACTTTTTAGTAATTACAGAAGGCTGGGGGAATAAAGAACGGGTTTGCCAAGTGTGATGTGATGACAATGGCTTGGACCGTGAAATTCCTCTTTTGTCCTGGCGCTGTCAGTCTGAGCCGTGATCTGGTCTGAGGGGAGTTCTCGCTGTGGATTTGTGCAGTGTGTGTGACCTGGCAGAGAACCAGAGAGCATCGAGCCCGTGGTGCTGGGATGAACCAGCCTGGCTCCTTCTGGAGGCTTCCCTTAGCATTTCCTTCTCATCCCCAGAGGTGCTCCCGTACCCTGAAGGACACGTCTCTTCATGTGGAGCTGGGTTTTAATTGCTCTTGGCTGCTCTAAGCTTCGATCTTCAAAGAGCCCACAAAATTTTGCTGTCTGATTCTCATTAAAATGAGAGAGAGGTGAAGACCTAAATCCCTTTGGAAGTTATTGAATCCCTGGCAAGAGCTCTGGTCAGTTCATCAAGCACAACTCTGCTGCATCATTTGTTTTTTTTTTCCTCTTAGACTATTTAGTGGTTTATAAGTTTATATCAGTGGGCACAGGGAGGAAGGAGGAGCAGGAGGAAGAAAGGAATATAGGGCAAAGGAAATTATACTACCACGAGGGAGAGGACAACCACAGCAAAGAGAGAAAAATGAAAACTATGGAGGCAAGTGGGGAACCAGAATTAATGATGGGAGGACATCCAAGAGCAATTCCTGTTGGTTGTAGGAAAGGGAACATTACCCTGGTAGAAAATCCTCAGTGCTGCAGACATGGATGAAGTATCAAAGGAGGGGAGTCTCGTTTGGCATCAGTGCAGAGTGACCTGAGCAGGGAGTGTGGCTCCAGGGCTGCTGTGTGGTTCTTTCTGTGACCCTGGAAAAGCTACATAAACATGGCTTCTGGTTTTATTCCTCTCTAATTTAGGAACAATACTTCCTGCTGTCTTCACATGGTGCTGAAAGGTCGAGTTAGCTAATGGAAGGAAAGTTCTTGAGGATCATAACTACTGTTGTCATTGCTATCATTATTGCCATTTATAACAGGTATAATGGAAGCGTTAATACTGGAGAAGTGGCAAACATCAAAAGCAGTAACTGGCCATGCTGGGGCCAAGGATCTGTCTCCAGGAGACATAAGTACTACCTGTTCCACTAGCCAGAAAATCCCATATCTTTAGGTTGACCTAAATTTATGGAATTACCTGATTGCAGGGCAGATTTCCTTGACATTTCTGCTTTGAGTTCACGTAAGCAATATGCCAAGGCAGGAAGTTCACTGCCTAATCATGTGGTAAAAAAAAACCCTCAACAACTGTACTTTGAGAGCTGCTGGTTGTCTTCTTTCTCCTCCAAACCCATCACAGGTGCCTGTGTCTGAATTTTCTTACCTGGAAATATTTTCCAGTTGCCCCAAAAGGAGACAATCCAAAGAAAGTTGGTCACCCTGTCAAACTGTGGCCTCTGGGGGTTATGGCAATATTGGTCATAACAGCAAAGAAAGGAAAATACAAAAAGAAAGGGAATACAAAAGTCTGGGAAAACATGTAAAGCATCCAGTAAACAGGACTGAAAGTCAATTCCAAATGCTGTCACTTTCTCCTTGTTTTTAGAAAAGACAGGAAGGAGATTGAAGAAATAACTCAGTGTTGGTCCATGACATCCCACAGTTTGAGGGATGCTCTGCAGCCACCAAGAAGGGCTGTTTGGAGGTGGTGTGTGGGCTCTGTACAGGTGCCTGTGGGAAGAATCAGGGAGCAGCTGATGCCATTGACTGAATTTCCTAAGGTTTGTAGGCAGTGGGCTCGCCGTCAAAATGTCACAGGAACTGGGTTTTTAATTATTGAAACCTTGTGAGAAATGTGAGATTGGGAGCAGGACGGCAAAGCAGGGTGAAAAAAGGGAGTCCTTGGGTGTGTTTGGGGCAGAGCAGAAGATCTTTCCAGCAGACTCTTCGACAAACAGCTGTTTTTAACTCTCACATTGCAGAGCAAATACTAACAGCCCCTGGCTTTGTGTGCTCTGGGGAGGGGCGAGCGTATCAGCTGCAGCAGACAGGGGAGGAGTTCTTGTAGCCCCTTGAGCTGATATCACCCTGATAATTGCCACGGACCAAACAGGATCAGGTTAACGTGCCCCGGGCCCCAGGGTTTGTGTCACCTGGTTCTATTCCCTCCGTGGCATGCTTGGAATGGACTGTTTGCCGGAGCCAAGCAGCGCACAAAGAAGTGAGGCTCTGTGATTCCCACGTGGGCAGGGTGCGCCGGGATCCAGCCTGGCCTCACCAGGCAACAGATGAGCAGGAGAAAGCGGTGCCTCAGGTTTTAACCCTGGGAAAGGGGGAGCGTTGCCCTGCAGATGCACAGGCAGAGCTGTTGTGCAGCTGAGCCGGGTACCCTGCCTGGAAAAGAGGGGAAAGAGGGACCTGATACGGCTCCAGGAGTTCACCCAGAGCAAACACAGATTAGTTCCTGGTCCTGTGTATACGGGGAGGGGTGCAGAAAATTGACTGGGAGTTTGGGCTCTTGTTGCAGAGAAGATCCTGGAGGCTGCTTGAGCGTCTGAGTCAAAGCTGCACCATAGGCCCATCTCTCTTTGTGCATGAGCTGAAAGAAGACTTGATTGGCCCTTCCCCTTCCTCTTTTAAATGGAAAAAAATCTCTGTGGGAGCCTAAGAGTTTCGTGCTTAAGAAGGTGGAAAATTATCATAAGAGCTAAGCCTTCTTTCCTCTGCTGGCTTAGGAATTTGGAGTCACCAAGAGGAGTCAGATGCAAACTCATCCAGGCAAACTCATCCTTATCTCTTGGACCTGAAGCCAGCAATCTGTTTTCCATTCACTTCTTGCCACTTTCTGCAGAGGGGATGAGTGCTGAGATTAACCTTGCTCCCAGGACAGGAAACCATCACGCAGGAAATGGAAAGGTGTGGAAGTGTTGGAGCCTGCAGGGTAGTCCTAGGGATGACCTTGAATCCCCGATGCTTGTCAGTAACTTGCATCCACCTCGCAGGGATCCCACTGTCATTTCTGCTGCTGAATTGCTGCTTGGGTGCCTACAGTCACTTGGCTTTGGTGTCTGCTCTCAGTAAATCAGATTTTGGTCCTTCAGGACGCCTCAGTCTGCACTGGTGCAGGGGAACTCCAGTAAACTGCCTGCACTCCTGGTTTCCACATCATCCATGTTTCAGTCTGAGTGTGGGAGAAGATCTCTTGTTTTGCCTGTGTTAAATGACAGACTTATTTGAAAGTATTGGAAAGATTTCAGAGCACTTCTAACCCTTCAAAACTGCGGAGTTCAGCTTGTTCTTCCACTGAATAGTTTGGCCTCTCGAGGTCAATTCATTCAATGTGAACCTTGTAAGATTACCTGGAATAAATTAGTCTCCCCACTACTATGCTTGGAAGCAGAAGTGTTACTGCAGAACAAGCCAGAGCATTATGAGAAAAAATGCCTTCCTTTCTTCCCTTCCCTGCAGCATAAAACAATCATTTGGACACTTTTTCCTTGGCTTGGAGTAAATGTCAACAGCTGAATTCCCACAAGATGCATGTCTGCACCAGGGATGGGGAAACCCAGCAGAGACACAGCTCCAGGGGCAGACCTTTGAGTTAACTACTGTTTGATTGAATTGTCTTAACTGCTCTTGTCAGGCTGACACTGAGGTTGGGGACAATGGGGAAGAATTTCTGGCTGCTGATGTGGCTGCCCCCAAATTGTGACCTGGCATTAAGGCTGGACGAGAGGAGCAGCATATCCTCTGGAGTCATCCAGCAGCTCTGCAACTTTGTTTTTAGGTCTGAGGACCATCCCTGAACTCCACAGGGGCTTAAAAATCTCCAGCACGAAGCTTAAATCAGTTCTGCTGCCCGACAAGTTTTCTGAGCAAAGCAAATTTGTGTGCCCTGCTCTGTACTGTGTGTTATGCATGATTAGTCTGGTGTGGCTGTGCTACACCTTGAGCAAGTAAGTTTGCAGTTTAGGGATTATCTAATAGTGATAGAAAGGAGACAAGGATGGAATAATCCCTCTCAGGAGCTGCAGGGAATTTGCTGTTACGAAAGCTCCCAAAGGAAGGGAAGAGAGGAGTAAATAAAGAAAACTTCTTTAAAATAATCCAGAAAGGCTCTCAGTTAGGCAGTGTTCTCCAAACCTGCAGTAACCATAGCAAACCAAACAGAAGTAGTAAGTCTTATGTATCCTTGGTGATCTGCTTAACCAACTTCTTGCTTTTAGAGTAAGCCACGAAAAGGGGGAACAGACATGTTCAAAGCCTCCTGCAGGACATACTGAATGACAAGGAGTCTCCTCTCATGCAAGAAAAGGGTCTGGAGTGTTCCTGCAAAGCAAGAGCAGGGGTGGCCTTTGGGATTTTCAGCAAAGGGCAGTGGGCACAAAAAGGTTTTACTGCAGAAAAGACAACAGAAGGACCTGAGTTTGCATCATCCCGAGGAGACTCCTGAGGCCTTTTGAAATGGGTGTGTTTCAGGAGAGGCCAGCTTGATGGAGGAGTGACAACCCTGATGCCACAAGGGATGCTGGCTGCATTTCACCTTGTTTTTCGCAGCTTAAATAAACTGTGAGAGGCCTTACTGGCTGCTTATTGTTCTCCTGCACTAGGTCCTGTGTCTCACAGCCATTCCTGTTGTGTCACAAGTGACTGCTGAGGGTGATGGTGGCAGTGCTGTGGCTGCTTGAACCACTCCAGCACAGCTTTGTGCAGCCTGGTCCAGTGAAGCAGGTGTTCATTTAAACAGGTTGCCTGTATTTGAGGTCTGTTTGCTTTTGTTGATAATTGTTACTCTGGGTAGAGATAGAGCTTTGTGTTTATAGTGTAGCTTGTTTTGTTTGAATTACTCAGTCCTTCCCATGGAATATCACCACTCCTTAAACACAAATATTTTCAGAGGCATTCAAAGAAGGAGAATGAACGTGGAGCATCTGAGCCTTGCTTTGGGAGACAAGGCCTTGTTTCTGGACTTCTGATGGAAACCTGGGAGTCCTTTTTGCCTCTTTTGCCTCTCTGAGTGGCAGTGCCAGGTCACAGGCCTGTTGTGAGTGTTTTCCTCCAGGAACTGTAAGGAACTTGCAGCCAGGTGAACCCAGCCGAACACAGGACAGATGAGAGAACTGTGTCAACAACAAAATACAAATCCATACCTCCAATTCTATCCTCTCCAAGTCCATAAGTAATACAGTTTCAATGCTGCCATCAAAAGCTTCTAATGGCAAGAAGTGTGTCTAGTTTTAGGTCTCACTTGTGGACAATTCAAGTACACAGGCACAAAGCAACTCCCTTTCAGCCTCTGGAATTACTTGCAGATGACTCTGTACTTGTGTTAGCAAACTTTCTTTAAAGGCATCCTTTACTCTGGTGTGGCTGTGTGGCCTTGCAAGCTGCAGCTCAGGAGCCCTTTGCATAGGGACAAGCTGGAATCCATCAGGATTTGGAGAAAGATTCCTTTCAGAGCTGTTCATAATGTCAGCAGCCTTATCGCAAGTATTGCCGGGGTTTAGTCTTTCCTCAAAGTCTTTGATTTCACATTTTTTATAAAGAGGATTATGGAGGAATCCAAATGTCCATTTTCACTGGAAAAAGGGGAGAAAAAGAAAGGTCTACCCATATGGCTACAAAGAGAACCTTAGAAGAGTGCTCTTGTATGGAGAAAAAAATCTCACCTATAGAAATACACTTGGAATTATTAGAGGATAAAGCACAGATCACAATTCAGTTGACCTTTTTTAAGGTCAAGGTTCATCAAGGCCTGAGTTAATCCAAATGCTTCTGATGGGTATCTCAGCCTTTGAAGTAGCTGGCATTTGTTACAGGAGATATTCTTGCAAGGAGGCCTTTTCTCCATTATACGTGCTGTAACATAAAACAAAAACAAACAAAAAAAATCCCTTCTGTTGACTATATCACAAGCTAATCTAACCCCAGGTACCCCACTATTGTATTTCATTGAAATGACACCCACCTGTTCTCCTTTACAGCAGCAATAAACTGCAGCAATGCTGCATTTTTCGTTTGTTATTTATTTATACTGGCAGCAAGGGCTAATGTTTCATCTCTCACCCTTCCTGGTAATTGTGATACAAGGCTCTTTATAGGAAGGCTCATTCCTGTGGTTTTATCCATTCTTAAGAAGAAAAGAAAAAACTCATTCATCAGTGGAATGACTTCCTGGTAGGATGAATGACGATGATTTTTACCTGCCTTTGTAGGGGGGGGGGGTTGGAGAATTTATTGGCTGATGTTTGGGGAAGTCAGATTTAACGTTCCAGAAGGCACATGGGCTGGAGAATTCCATTGTTCAGAGGAACAGATGGGCTTTGCCTGTGAGAAATCACCATTCAACAGCGAAACTAATGTCCTGGTAAAAGCCTGGGCACTGCGTCTGCATGTGCTGAGTTACATGTCTGGGGCATGGCTCAATTACACATTGCTTGGCATGACTTGAAATAAAAGCAGCTTCCACAAGTATGTGCGCAATTTGTCTGCTCCCAAAATGGTTCCCCCTGCAAATAGCAGCCCTTTCCTGGCTGGATCGGGGGCTGGATCCAATCCAGAGGCATTTCTTTGTCTCGGGAGGATGTCTGGGAAGGTGAAGAAGGCCTGAAGGGCGAGGTTGTGCTTGTGATGTGCCAGGACATGTGAGTCCCCTGACACCTACTAACTTAGGTCACAGCTTCTCCTGAGCAGGGGCTGCCAGGTGCTTTGGATGTCAGACTTTGTGGTGGCAAGTTTTTTGTAACCAAAGAAATTACCAGCTGCACTTGGAACTGGTGGCTTTCCCGAAACTCAGGATCTGCAGTGCATGAGCCCTCTGCTATTCTAGCACACCTTTGCAGAGAGAGTGCATTGCTGCACAAGGCTGGGGTTCAGAGCTCCAAATTTGCCAAATTTGCTTGTCCTCTGCCTTGTCACTGGCTTCTTTGCAGACTTGGTGCGTTTCTGGCAGCACACTCCTGGGGAATCACGACACCATATAAGTGGTGGGCTTTACAAAGCAGAGGGAAGTGCCTCAGGATTCTGCTTTCAGCCTTGCCACTACACAGCCTCAAGCAAGCTGCTTGCTTTCTCATAAAATTCAAATAATTGTTTATTTTCCATCCACAGATGAAGAACCCTGCAGAGGCACTGCACCTCATTAACCACCTACACCTGAGTGCACCTGCTTTGCTGCTGAAGCTGTTGTCCAGCTGGATCGTGAGGGGGAGCTTTGTACAAAAAAAATCACATCCAAGCTCTTCTNCTGGTATGTCCCAACATGTGAAATACTTGCCCAACTCCCTTGCACTGCTCCCCTGCCACATGACACTCAGTGATTGAGTGTCATTCCTGTTCAGTGATGTACAAGCAGTCCCATTTTTTCCAACTGCTTGGGGGCTCCCTGTCAAAGGGTGGCAGTTCTGTACAGGGCTCTTGTCTCATGTGCTGCATGTTGTCACTGTTGCTGTGGCAGCAGCAAAGATTTCCACCAGCCTCAGCAAGATTTGGAGCTCTTTGGTGTTTTGCAGGTGAGTGATGGAGGATTTTCAATCAGAGATGTTTGGGATTGGAATTCGTGGTGTTTGGGGTTTTTTGAACCTTAATAGAGATGCTTCCTGTATGGTTTTCACTGTGGCCATGTCCAAACAGGTTTTTTCTGTGCCAGTCAGCTGGTATCACTTTATGGAGTGCTGTGTTTGGGAGTCTTCCATGGTTTCATTTCATCCCCACTGGAAGGATCAAGCATGTTAACTTTAAGAGGTGTTACATTCACATACTATCCCCTTGCCAAGGCCCTTTAAGCCCTTTGTGAACCTTTAAAGCTCAGTGATAATCCATAAACTTAGAACTGGAAAATCACAATTAAGACCTAAGAGCCCAGCCTTCAGTTTAGGGTAATTTGACCCAGTCCCAGCTGACCCTGCAGTGCTGGCATGAAGGCAGCAAAAAAAATCCCAAAAATGTTTGGTCCTGCTTGCTCCATGTGCAAAATAAATTATTTTGGAGTGTTCACGATGCTGATTTTTGTAAATTTTCGCCATAATGATTCAGTGAAGTGGATCAGAGTTGCTTGCTGCAAGTACCAGGAGTCTGAAAACTGACCAGCCCTTTGTGACCTGAATTTTTAGCCAGTGATTTCAGTATTCATGGGAGCTCTTCCTTAGGGAGAGACACAAACTCACAGTCCTCAGAGTGCTGTTTAGTTTTGGCTCTTATTTATGGCAAAGTTAAGCTTTTAGTGGCAGCAGAGTGTTACTTAGTGTGTTACCAGGCAAAAAGGGATATTACAACACCTTGAAGGTCTGTAGACTGGCTGATGCAATAATGTGGTATCTCCCCTGGAATGTCATCTGCAAAGCTCAGCACTGATGCATCATCATCAATCTTCATCAGCTGAAGTGTGATTGATCAGTGTAATGGAGGAAGAAGAATGGGAATGGTCTCAATGAAGGGAATGTGAAGGGCAAATCAGAGAAAATTCAGTGTGAGAGGAAAGGCTAAAACAAACAGAGAGACCAAAAATTACCTGTCTCACAAGGGTATTCAGTATTAAGAAATACTGAGAAATATGATTTTTTTTAAATGAATAACCAGTCCCATAGTAGTGAGTCTATGAGGACCATAGTCTGCCTTTCACTCCTGTGCAAATGTCCTGCTGTCCTCAAGGAGAAACTTACAGGGGGAGAGACATATGGAGCTGTAAATTTATGTGCTTTCTGCTTCTTGCTTATGGACTTAGAGTAGGGCAGAGGCAGAGAAAGACCAAATGAATCCTAGTGTTAAGTAAAGTTAAATGGTGCCTATTCCCTAAGAGGATCCTTACTTGGGAGATAACTATTGAATTATTCCCCATGGATGCTCTCTAGCTGCATTTTGTTTGTCCCATCCCCAGCTCAGGAGCCCTCAATGCCAGTTTTCAAATGTTGAGTTTTCTCTACTTCTTTAACAGGGCTGCTCATATCTCATTTGTGTCAAAGGCAGTTCTTAAAGCCAGTTGCTGCCTTTCTGCCCATTCCTTGCTGGTTCCCTGTGCTTGTTTTGCCCATTCATTTCCAGGACAATGGCCTGAGTTATGTGTTTGTGTTTGTTCACTCCTGCACACCTCAGCCCTGCTGCGGGGGGCTGGATATTCACACTCCACTGTGCTGAACCAGAACAAGCTGGAGTGAGGTCTGCTCTGCATCCCAGGGAATGACTCGGTGTGTCTGTACCACTGCTGGTGACAAATGTC
>VYZS01022586.1:32300-44487 GCA_013400695.1 Neodrepanis coruscans
TATGATAAGATACAAAGTTTACAAAGACAAAGATTTGTACATTGTAAATTGCTGAGTGCAAAGAAAAACAATCATATCCCAACCTGTACACTTTTCAAAACTTTACCAGCTATAGGTGTGTAAAGAAGTACTAATAATTAGAAAGAAAACTCTAAGAGGATACTTGGTGTTCTCCTTTGTCATGGGGTAAATGGGTCTTACTGATTATCTACTACTTGATTTATACTAAATGCTTTCAAGCATTTCACATTTATAATTTCTAAATACAAGAATAATTAAATTATGATTTATGGGGATTTCAAAAATACAGAGAACTTAGGGTTTTTTTGTCCAACCAGCAGCACTCAGATACCACAGAAAGTGAATAGAATGTTTTACCTTTAAAATAATAGTTGCCTGAGTCTGGCAGTTTTGAGGGGGGGTTGGGAAAGTGTCATCTGAATAATGCAAGAGTGAAAAAGCTTCAGTGTTGGCTGTAGTTGTGTTTTTACTGTTTCTAATACTGGGTCACAGAAGAAACAAAGGTTTTACAGCCCCACTATAAAACAGCTCTTTATCTTTTCTCTACTAGTTCTGTGGTGTCACATTTAACAAAACTAGGAAACTGGAGATAATATGGATGTTTGCAGATTAGATGTCAGGTAATAAATAACACTAATTTCGCATACCTACAAAATGTAAAGGCGCCTTATCACTGTTTAAGTTTCTCACTCTTTGTAATACCTGCCAACATTTTAACCCAGGCAAATTACAGTATTGTTTTTGCTGGGTTTTTTTTTTTTACGGGATAAAATACACAGTCATAATATGCTCCTATCAGATTTCATGGTATAAAAGGGCTTTGGTGCTTAATTCAAACTGCGTGGTGCCGAGACAATTTCAGAGTTCCTGTTTTGGAAGATGTATTTATCTTACCTTTTAGTCATCCTCTTTTCTTTTCACAGTGGTCTAAGCACCACTTGCCCAAGAAGATGCAGCTGTGACTCTGCCCAGTCAGTGCAATGCTACAGAGCTACAGAGATCCCCAGAGAGATTCCTTTTACCACCAGGAGACTCTACATCAGCCACAGCAAAATTAAAAAACTCCAGGTAGGAAAATCTAGCAAATGTACTTTCTGTAGTGCACTGTAACTGAAAACTGGGCTTCCCAGATGGTAGTGCCCTTTAAGTGAGGAAAGAATCTTATTCCATGTTCTAAAATCTTATGAAATGCTGCCAAATCTGGTTTTATTTTTACTTACTCTTTAAGAAGATGTAAATATATTCCTGTAGTGTTTTCATTATCCTGCAGTCTCCAAGCACTAGTTCATGCTGTTACAATGATATTTTGTATGAAAATCAAAAGAAAAAGATATTTAAAAATGTTAAGTAGTTTTATATATGGTCAAATAACCATTGACTTTCAGAGTAATTTTTTAATCTGTAAATGGAAAGCTTTTATGTCATTAGAATTGTTTCCCTAATGAATGAAATTGAAGTTCCTTTCCCTCTCTGGAGCTGCAAGTGTCAGGTACCACTGCTATTAGAAAAGGCAGAGGCAGTAAGCAAGTCTGAGTCTAAGGCACAGTGTGAGATGTTTCTAGAAGCAATGCCAGGCCTATCTAATAACTCCTATAAATGATAGCATCTTCTATCAAAACTGCCACCTATTTGTGTTACTGAAAAATTTTATTCTGGGTTTCTTGGGGCATCACTGGACCACATTAACAAAGGCATGATCAGTTTATGCTTATTTTGCACTTCACTCTGGAATGGTGCATCTTTGTTTTCTACCCTGAAATATCTTTGCTTAATAAATTCAACTTCTACAGATAGACACAAGGGTAATGCAACCACCAGTATTGCACATGCTTAGTGTGTATCAACTTACTACAAATAAATGTCTGATTCACTTGAGATACATTTTCTTTTAAGTATGCTTGTTCTCTTATAAAGAATTTAACTGCTCTGAAATGCATCTTGGATTTTGCTCTCAGAATTGAACGAAAATAGGCCAGAAGGCAGCTTAGAGCAGCATTTGGAATACTTGTTGCCCACTGAGAAATTGTCAGTGATTATACAGTTTACCTCTGAGAAAGTGTTTACTCTTTCAGCTGCTACTAATATCTCTGGTTTTCTTGTTTTAGCTCACATACCCACAAGAGTCAAAGTTCATTGGTGTGATTTAGTTATACTGATGTGCTCTAGTCAAACAAAAGAGCTGTAAAATGAATTCTGTATTAGGAAATATATTTTCTGTGCAAACACACCCCCTTCTTTTCTTTCCTAGATAAGTAAGATGAGCCACTTTTCTTTTCTTAGACTAGCTGCCCATGTCTGTCAGCTACTCCTCAGTTACAAATAAAGTGGCCCTAGGTTCTGAGTAGAGTAAAAGACAGGTGTTATAAACCATTTAAATGTTGAATATAAGTGAATAGAGTGGTAGGATAAATGTTTTATGATTGTTCAAAACAAATGGTGTGTAAACCACCTATGAAGGGAGTTTTTCACTTTATACATTAACTAAGCTATGCTATCAGTGTGCCTTACTGCTACTATTGACTTTGTATTGAAAGTACAAGAGTCCTTTTGTGCTATCTCCCTGTAGTTATGTAGACTGTTTCCTTGAGATTAGATTGGGTCTTTGGATATATTTTTTATTCTTTTTCCAACGCAACAAATTATAGTTCTGGGGTCTTGACATCATAAATTTTACACAGCTGAGCATTTCCATTAACATACAACATTGTGCTTGTAGAAACAGGTTTTGATTTCTTCTTGAAAAGTGCATGTCTGCAAGCACTAAAAGAACTCTATAGGAGTTTAGGGTTTTGGCATTCACTTTTTGTTTGGTCGGTTGGTTTGGGTTGGGTTTTTTTGGTTAGGTTTTTTTTTTAATTCTTTTATTTTAATGAACATAGAGAAAATAATGTACTTTCATAAAGAAATTGAATGGAAGCCTAGTCTCTCCAATAGACTTTTATATGTAAGCCTTCATAAATACTGTGGTTTGGCAATTAGCTGCCTCAGAAGAACAAACAAATATTGTTTCAATTACTTTTGGACCTTAATTTGCATTGAATATTATTAAAATTGTAAAAAATGAAAAAAAAAGAAGATATGTTGTATGCTAAATAGAGTATGTGGAAAGAAAAAAATCAAGAAAAAAAGTGGAACCTTTTTCTACCCAGGTCAACTTTGTATTTTTTCTCATAGGGTTGATCAGCATTTAAAGTAGTTTGTATTTTTACAACCCAGGGTTTGTTATAAATAGAATTCAAAATAACAAAACTAGAGTAATTTTAGCTTGTTTTTTCAAAATTTTTTGCTTCCTTCTTAATTTGAAGATGAGCTATAACCTTTTTACTCTCACTTTAAGATTCAGTTTATTTCTAGCTATATTAATAAGTGGGGGATTATCTGCTAAAAGAAAATTGTCAATCTTGCCCCCACGACAGGAGACTGTTTTAAAAAACTGCTTACAACAAATCTCAGTTCACAGCAATTCTAAAAGAAAAAACAAAACCAAAAAAGTAATTTAAAATTACAAGTTAATTAAACTGTTTCTATTGAAATAACAGTATATTAGTTCTATTTTTAGGAGATCAACATTTTAAAATGTACAACTATATTAGTATCACTTCACAGACAACCCAGTTAGAGAATAAAACCCCACCTTCTAGCAAGAAAAGAGCTAACAGGCTTTCAAATATGTCTTGATTCATTTTAGAAAGACTGGGTGGCTTGTAACAGCATGGATAAATGTTTAAGTCTCAAAAGAGCATGGTCACAAAGCTTAGCAAGCAAAGCATGCCAAATAGGTGGAAAATAGAAATTATAATAATACACATTAAGAAGCCTAACATCATTACAGCGTTAATGTCTGTACATTGACCTTCGTGTAGCTCTCTGTCACTTAATAAGATGAAAATTAAGCCTCTTAGAGACTTACAGAAATGAACTGAGGAAAAGCAGAAAACACTGCTTTTGAATTTATAGGAGAAAATGTGTTGAATTGTCAAGGTTCAAAATTGTTTCAATTTCCTTAAGATGGTTTTATAATTACATATGATTATATTTTTATACTCTTGAGCAATGCAGCTCAGTCCTATGGGACTTCTCATGATAAAGCTTTACAAGATTAACCTCCTAATCATCACCAAAACTGGACATGCAATTCTGACATTGCTATATTGCTATATATTCATAAAACACAAAACTGCATTACAGAAAAAAAAATAATTTGGACAACTTTTTTATTCGGTGTTGAGAATAGAAGGGTTTTAATGGAGGTATATTCTCTCATTAAAATTAAATCTAATTGATGGAGAAACTTCTGTCAATAGAGGCTGCATATCTATGCTTTCTCAAAAACTGCATCAACTCTTGCAATGCTTATAAATTACAAGACAGGATAAAATTATTCAGAAGGATAAACTAAGGCCACAAGGGCAAAATGAAATCTGACTCCTCTTCCACAGCTCTGTGGGCTTTAATTTTAACAGAGCATCTAAGTTCCATTTACCACTGCAAAACATCCGTTTATTACCAATTAACAAAACCCAAGTTCCTCTAAAAGCAATCTGTTCCACAGAGGTGATTTTCAGGCTAAGCTGATCTGACATTTTAGGTTTGGGCATCTTAATATAATGGGCATCCAGAAGGAATAACTAGTGAGGATAACTATAAATAAATGGTTATAAATAACTAAATAAATAAACTATAAATAAATACTATCACGTGAATTTTTTTTTTCCTCTTTAAGTTTACTGACTTCAGGAGAATGTCGGTCCTTGAAGAGCTGGTCCTGTCATGCAGTGGCACAGAATCAATAGAAAACAACACTTTCAAAGCTCTGAGTACCTTGAAGTCCCTGGAACTCTGCAAAAATCAGCTAAAGCAGATACCCACTTTTCTCCCATCTGGCCTTGAAATTTTAAAACTCGCTGATAACTCCATCAACACTCTGCATGCAACTGATTTTGCAGGTTTGATGAAACTACGGGTGCTCGATATTCGGAACAACTTGATTGCAACTCTGCCCCCGAGTGCATTTTCTTCCCTATGCAATTTACAAAGTCTGATCCTGGATGGAAACAACATGGAATCTGTGTCTACACCATTTAAGCTTCCTAAACTGAAGTATCTGAGCATGGCTGATAATAAACTAAATTCATTCCCAACCAAGTTCTTTGCATCTTTCCAAAATCTACAGTTTCTCAGTGTAAGTGGCAACTTTCTGACAAAAGTGCCTCTTGACCTACCTAAATCCCTGCTGTCACTGAAATTAGAGAAAAACCAACTTAAAATGGTGAGACTTCGAGACATGAAACACCTGGAAAACCTGTCTGAGCTCTTCCTGTCAGAAAATCAGCTGACATTAATAGATGGTGTCCAGCTTCTTCCTAACTTAACAACACTGGAGCTCTCTAAGAACCAGCTCCACACCATGCCACTCAGGCTGCCCAGCAGACTGCAGAAACTCGACTGCAGCAATAACCTGATTCAAAGGGTGACAGCCCAGGACTTCCAAGGACTACAGGACCTCAAGCACTTGTTTCTCGATAACAACGCTGTTCGCATGTTCGAGGCAGGAGCTCTTCAGCGGTGTGCACAGCTTTCAAATCTGGCGCTGGAACAGAACCTCCTCCTTTCCATTCCACTGAGGCAAGTGAATCTGAGGACAGCTGGTTCCAATGTGTTCTCCCTCCTTCCTTGCATTATGAAGAATGAGAGCCAAAAATTTGTATTCAGACCCAGTCATAGTGGAAGTCTATCCATACTATAAACCCACTGCCACAACTAGCACTAACTAGCACTCCTGTGGGCAGTCTCAGCCTAGAAGTAGAGCTTGTTTTCATTACATATGTGGCCCCCAGTGAATCTGCTCATTTCACATCTCTCCCTGCCAGTGGGACCACTTTATTAAATTAGCACACGAACAAGAGGGAACTGCTAGGAGAATTATAACAGAATAACTACTACTTGGATTTACCTTCCTCTACAAAAGAAAATTAATAGAGTGTTTGATAAAACGGAGCTATAGCAATTTTAAAGTTGATGTTTCTCTACCAACCCACAATGAGTTTATCGTTGTCAAAATATTAAGAGTTCAGAAACTGAGTCTGGCCAAAAAGAAGTGCTTTTCCAGTGATATTAGCATTCCCAACTTCATTAAATTCACACATTAGAAGGTATTTGGAATGCATATAAAGTCCCCAGCTTCAGGCTATAATCAACATTCCAGTCAACAGAGCACAGAAGAAACATCCCTTGGGCACACTGTGTTCATTAATGCCCTGCTTAGAGGATCTCTCACATTTATCTAAGTGTGGTTCTGGCTATTATCAGAGATGGCATATTAAGCCAAATGGAGGCTGTTCTGATGTAAAGTGGCAATTTTATTATTACAAAAAGCTGTACAATAAGATGGTATAAAAATAGCGAAGTAATTCCATTAACATCAACTTCTTTAACAAAACTGCATGGTTAAACTTTATTTTTATGGCTTGTGGACAGGTTTAACTAGCCCAAATAAATAATGCAGTAAAATTTCAATTCGTTTAGCATCAGGTCCTTTAGCATTTGAATCTACTTGGCAGCAGCTTTATAATCAGAAAGTGATTTAGTGGTGTATAAATATTTGATTTCAGTTTAGCTTGACAGGAATGTTTAATGCTTTCTAGTTACTTTCTAGTATTGTCTAATCCATCTTATTTTACAACCTTCGTAGTAAAGAGAATTAACAGAAAGGAGTTCTCTATTAGTCTTTAAACACTACAACTTTTAAGGAGATATTGAGGACTTTTATTTTCAAACCAACAGTGACTACAAATTTCCAGGGAGGACTGTAAACATAAAAGAGGGGGGAAAACGAGAAGATGTAAAATTTATGAACTTAATTTAATTGTCTGATGATAACCAAGTATGCATGGATATACAGAAATAAAAATATTACTTTTGACAGTTATCTGAGGACTCTCACCACTGTAAAAGGTTAAAAAATATGGTTAATGTGCTAAGTGAATAGATCTTAGCATTTTTTTGGTGGGAATGAGGAGGAAGAAAGTTTCTTTTGTTTCTTTTCTTACAAGAAAATAATCCCCAAGTCCAAGTGTTTTCAGGACTTTTAGAGAAGAGCCCCTTCTTTGTAAAATGTTGCAGGGAGCGGTGAAAATGTAGGGAAGAGTCTTATGCCCTAGAGTAGCTGTAGCACAGTGTGGCTGCCATGGTCAGCACCTGAGAGAGCACAGCTCCTCTTCCAGCAGCACAGCCACTCATCGTGCACTCCACTGACATTTTCTCAAGATCAACACAGCCTGAAGTCAAATAACACAGCCATAAAGGCTAAGTCTAACATTAGTACAATAAGGCTCTTCACAGGTTTAAGGACTTGCTGGTCAGGCTTTGGACTATAATCAATCTGGATAAACATCTTGGGTGATTTCCCACTGCCCTTGACATCTGTGGTGCTCTGGGTGCCCCAGAGTATCTTTCTGACATTGCAGTGTCATAATGAGCAACTACAGTCTTTGCCTGTGGTTACGTTTCAAAGCAGATTTATTGTAGACGCAAGCATCTGGTAAGATCAAATTTTGTGGAGAGAATCACTGTAACAAAATGAGAAATTCTCATCCGCACAGGAAAAACCACGCAATACAGAACTGCCCTACTCCTGAAGTAATATCACTGAACTTGTCAGATTTTCACAAATCTAGGAACCATGTAACCATTTTTCAGTTTAAGAGGTCAAATTCAGCTTCACAAAAAACAGTCAGTCAGGATCACAATGTACCTTCTTAGTAATTTTCAAAAGTGTCACATTTCATGACATTGAGATGAACTATCACATGAACTTTTACCAGTTGTGGTGTACTGCTGTTTCTATTATAAACAGACCTTGGTAGTATTATTTATCATTTCCCTGAGAGTTTCAGGCAGTAAGTTTCCTTAAAATTTCTAACCATGACTTTTAATTTCATCACCTCCCGTATTACCAAGGTAAAGTGATTTCTAAGATACTTTCAAATTCATTTTATTAAAGATATTCCATGCCAATTGAGTGGCTTTTCTATTAGCCACTTGTCACTAAGTATAGCAGAAGGAAATTAGATCATAAATGAGCAAGACATTTGAAATAAAAGCCTTACCATACAAATTTGTAATATGTATGAAGATAAGAGTTACACTGACCTGTCTAGTACCAGATCCAGAGATTATCTTTCTTTCTTTTAAATGTAGCCAGTTCTAATTCTTGAAAATACTATTTGAAAAGACCATCAAAAGGCACTTTTATTTTCCCTGTTGCAGATTTATTAACAGGATATCATCAGATGGGCTGCTGCTGTGATGATTAATGTTTGAGTCTGACGGGAGCAAGAGAATAAAACAAAGAAAAATTCTAGTTCTTTTTGCACTAAAAGACCTTTTTAAACAAATCATTATAGAGGAACTTGAAGGAGCAGTGTTTCCATCATTCTCTAAACTTTTGATCTTTCATGGGGCCATAATTTGGTTATTGATATGCTTATGGCATTGAAGAGTACAAAATGCATTTTTAATATTGACACTCAATTAAACATATAATTTTCTTCATAATACAGCACAGCAGGGCTGTGCACAAACAGAATCAGTACAGGTCAGAACTGCAATAATTTGGGAAACGATCAAAGTTGCACAGACAATACACCTATAACTTATAAAACCAAACAAAACCCACAAAAAAACAAACAAAACCAACCTGAACATCTTTTTTTGCAAAAGATCTGCATTTTTTAGTGATAGTTTTATTTTAGTACATCAGATGTGCCTGGACAAGTACCCACCACCAAATATCACTTAAAGAAACAGAAACAATACGATGAATGTAATATCTATGTGTTGTTTTATTTTTATTCAGACTTCCAGACACCCTGGCTAGATTGGATCTCAAAGGAAATGGCATAGAGGATGTTGGGGAACAGGAGCTGAAGGACTTGAAACAGCTTCAGGTTTTAAATTTACGGAATAACAAGATATCTGCCTTGGATCGCAAAGTCTTAGAGTATTTACCTCGTCTTCGTCATCTGTATTTAGATGGAAATCCTTGGAACTGCACCTGTGACCTTCTCAGAACCAGAAGAGTGCTGGTGGCCAAAGGAACGGATGTCCGGGGAGGGCAGTGTGCAGTGCCAGCAGAAAGCCGAGGAGAAAGCTGGATGTCTTCAAAAAAAATTCTGCAGCAGTGTGAGGATAATCCAGCTTCTATGGAAAGAGGCAAAGAGGACAGAAAAAAAATGAAACTTGATGAAGCCTCCAGCACTGGAGTAAACATGTATGATGATTACTATGATTATGAATTAGATTAACCCCGAGGTTTATCTGTAGTGAATTTTAGAGTTGTCCGGAGCTGTCCACTGCCATCAGTGTCTCTACTGACAAGCAGCCTTCTAATCTGTCATTAGTTCATCTTCTTTTATTTGTAGTCTTTACTTTTTATTTGTACTTTTTTTTTTTTAATTTGTACTTTATTTGTATAAGAGGTAAGCTGGGAAGGTCTGAACATAAAAAAAAAGAATTTGTTTTTCTTTGCCATTAGTACCATGTAGTTTGAGGGAAGTAAGACTACAATTGCCATGTCTTAGAAAGGCAGTCTGTGACTCTGTATGAAACTTTTGTAGTAGAACATTCTTATAGTTGCATAAAACCCCCACAAATAAAATCCTGAAGTACCTCATGACACTCTTACTAGGAGTCTGGCATTCAATACATTTGACTCATGGGTCTGTAGTTCAAGATGGAGAGTTGCATTGATGTGAGAAATTTCTTGGGATTGTGCAGAAATTCCAGGTTTTGAGAAACTTATTTCAGTTTCCCTGAAACATTTGCCTCTTTTATTTATTTTAGACTATTTTAAATGATGTTAGATTAAATTAGTTGAGCTCCAGGCGAGACACAGAATCATCATCACGGCAAATGAAACAAACAGAAGAATCAGTGTCCTTCTTAATAGGATTTAATACCAGTTCCAAAGATGATGAATAGTGGCTAATGGAAACACTGGCATCAGGTTGACCTGATTCTATTGCTGTTAACAAAAGAAGGAAGATTCTCAGGAACTAGATCTCTACCTCTGGAAAATATTAGGTTCAAGAACAATCGAGGTGAATTTTTTGTAAGAAAAGCTAATTGGTTACAATATAGCTCAAGGTGCTGTGTGAATGCTTTTGGGTCAGGTGTATTTACTATGCAAGTCCACAGTGCAAGTGTCCCCCTTCACTGGCAGGAACTTTCCAGACTTCTGCACACACACACATACACACAAAAAGACTTAATGGTATATGCATTAACTCTGATGTATGTACAAATTTTATCAAGCAGTTCCCAAAGTGTTTGAAAATTAAACAAAACTGGATTACTAGGACCACTAAAACCAGTGACTTACAAACAGTAACCTAAGAGGTTTCCTGGCAGTTCATGATCTCAGGTGATAACTGAGGAGTAATTACACCAGCAAATTACTTTTCAAAGCAAACAGTTTCTATTATTTTTTATCTACTGTTGGCATTCAGTAAGTGAGTAATCACTCACCTTCGTAGAGACTGATTTGTCAGGTGTCAGAGCACAGTTATTTGGTTATGTCGCTTAGGCAAATGCAGGCCTCCCAAGACATTAAGCTATGCAACTGGAATAGAAAGACCGAAGTTCATTTTTCTTTACATTTACGTATCATCAGGCTTTACAGAGGGATCTGGACAGGCTGGATCAAGGGACAGAGCCCAACTGTACCAGACTGAACAAGGTCACACTCCGGGTCCTGCACCCGATCACAACAGCGCAACGCTGAGGGAAGAGTGGCTGGAAAGCTGCCCAGCGGAAAAGCAGCAGAGGGCGCTGGGCAACAGCCAGCTGGACAGGAGCCAGCAGTGTGCCCAGGTGGCCAAGAAGGGACATGGCATCCTGCGCTGTACCAGCAATAGCACGGCCAGTAGGACCAGGGAAGTGACTGTCCCCCAGTACTTGGCACTGCTGATGCCACACCTTGAGTCAGGACTCAAGTTCTGGGCCCAGTTCTGTCCAGTTCTGGGCCCCTCAGTACACAAAAGACATTGAGGTGCTGGGGCAAGTTCAGAGAAAGGACATGAAGAGGGTGACGGGTTCAGAGTAAGTCCCATGAGGAGCAGCAGAGGGAGCTGGGGTTGTTTAGCCTGGAAAAGAGGAGGCTCTCTACAACTTATCGCTCTCTACAACTACATGAAAGGAGGTTGTAGCCAGGGGGATCAGTCTCTTCTCCCAGGTAATAAGTAACAGGACAGGAAGAAATGGCCTCAAGCTGCATGAAGAGAGGTTTAAATTGGCTTTTAGGAAAATTCCATCATGGAAAGCATTGTCAAGCATTGGAACAGACTTCTCAGGGAAGTGATGGAATCGCCACCCTTGAAGGCGTTCGGTAGACATGTGGGTGTGGCACTTCAGGGTATGGTTTAGTGGTCGACTTGGCAGTGCTGGGTTAATGATGGGAGCTGATGACCTTAGACGTCTTTTCCAATCTTAATGATTCTATGGTCAGTCACCCACATTTTTGGTAGCTAGGATTCAGATATTTATGGAACAGCACAAGCTTTCCTCATGGTTTGACTGCGTTATTTTTGTTGCCTAATGCTGGCCTGTATTAGAAGCTTGGGAAGCAGTCATTTTTTTGAGCAAGAAAAAGACCTTTGCGATACAAAAATACTCTTTCAATAGATGTAACCGTATGTCACTTCAGCCCACCGGTGTGTCGGAGAGCACTGGGCTGGCTTGTTAGCTCTTGCTCTATCTTTCGCCTGCAGCAGCGTTTCCATCTTCGGATCCGTGGGCCATTACAAGCCAAGGCAGCAAAATCACGGGAACCGCAGGTTTTGCGGGAGACGCCAAGCCGTGTGTGTGGGGCGGGGCTCGGGGGCTGCTGCGGACTCTCCTGCTCAGCATCCACAGCGTGCTTTGTTGGTGAAACGCGATGCCTAATAAAGACACCCTGAGGCTCCGCTGCTTCTGTAGCTTTCGCACGGCGCCCCCCGCCCTCGCTCCGCACCTCAACACTCCGCGGGCGCCGGGAACAGGTGGACGGGCCCCCGGCTGGGCAGCCTTGCGGCCCGGCCCGAGGGCAGGTCAGGAGGGACAGAGCCGGGCAGAGCGGCCCCGCAGCACAGTCCACCCCGCTGACCCGCGTTGTCCCGCCGTGTCCATC
>VYZS01022586.1:55015-70074 GCA_013400695.1 Neodrepanis coruscans
ACACACAGACCTGGATGTGAATGTGCTAGACAACTTATTAAATAGTAAGTATGATATGTGGGGAAGAGGGGAAAGTCCTTGATTCATAACAGATTTGCTTTCTAGTATATTTCTTGGAATGTATGCATTTTGATGCCTAGTCTATCACAGTAAGTTATGATTTTTGCTCTCAGGCTTCTGAAAATTTCTTTCTGGTTTACTCCCTTTTGAACTGTTTCTTTAAGCAGAAAAAGAAAACATTAAATTGCCAAGTCTTGGCTTTTCAGTTTGTGATATGTTCTGCAATGAAGTTCTGAAAAAAGTACTGCTGGGATCACCTAATACTAGACTATTCTAACTTAGGTTAACTTCTTGCAAGTTAGTGTGCTGCAAATGTGGGTGTGGGCAGAGGGTCTTTTTGGATCTAGTTAGCAGTAACAGCTTTAATCACTGCCTGAGTGCAAACGAGAGCACTTGATGATCTTTTGCTGCTGTATAACCTGCACTAGCTTAGTTATCTTCATTACTAATTCTTGCAGATTGCTGACTCTGCACTGAGGTGTGGGGCTACGTGCAATAGCTGTGAAAAGGGCAGGGCTGC
Source organism: Neodrepanis coruscans (assembly GCA_013400695.1). Lineage (NCBI taxonomy): Eukaryota > Metazoa > Chordata > Aves > Passeriformes > Philepittidae > Neodrepanis > Neodrepanis coruscans. The sequence goes on from VYZS01022586.1 coordinate 55,596, forward strand.
CCTAATCCCTCATCTGGGAGAAGTAGTTTAGAACAACTGTGTCCACTTTTCCAGTGGTACTAGGGAGCTTTCCTTGGTTGCTCAGCTTTCCTCGGTTGCTCAGCTTTCCTCGGTGATCCATGCATGTTAATTGCAGCCATAATTAGCTTGGCAGGGGTCAGGTTTCGGATTGCATACTTCAACTTGGATGCCTGCAGGCACATTATTGTAGTGTGGCTCCCGTTAACTGGACTTTAGTGGGTGATTTCTATTTTTTTCGAGTGGATGGTCAGCTGAATTGCTCTGTGGATGAACTTCCGTGGCAGCGGACGCTTTAATCTTGACTTCAACCTGAATTCTGTCTCTGTTGTCAGCTTGCTACATCAGATCTTCTCCTGTAACAGAATTAGTAAATGTATTTAGTAAGAAGTAACTTAAGATATCTATCCTGTTATACCCCAAAGGCAATTTAAGGAAATTAATAATTGCTTCTTTAAAACAGTCACTAATTTAATAACTGGTGACAGTTGATACCCATGTATGTATTTTGGCCAGTAATGTTAAACTAGAGCTTTTCTAAATATCTGGATACATTTAAAGTATTAGGCCTAGTCTCAAAATGAGCATATTTATTTTTAGAGTGTTGCATCCTAGCGGAACACAGAAAGAAATCTCTTAAACTTTTAATCTATCAAAACTGCAAACTTGGAAAACAGGCTGCCTTATCTGTGTGGCTAATAACAATATCTGTAAATAATTGTGCTTATTAAATAGTTTCAATATTTAGAACATTGTTGGAGGTGAGGTATTCTTTCGTGACTTATTTAGCAGAAGCTTGTGAAATTTTGTTTTAGTTCTAGACAAATAAGAGTTTCTGCACACTTAATGAAACAGTATTGAATGTAAGCATCTGTGAGTTACTGATCTAAATTAAGTCAGTTCTGAAAAGCAATACTTTGAGTAGTTACATTTTTAGGGTTTGTGTTCATGGTGTCTTCTGTAAGTTTCTGGGGTCTCGCATTTTAATTTAAATACATGATGGTGCCGTTTTTAAGCTTTCTGTTCATTCAGGATGCAATTTTTGAAGCCTAGTCCCAAAATGGTTTGGCTCTAGCTGGTTATTTGGCTATTCTTAATCCAGTCATGCACTTAATTCTTCCAGCATGAGGTTTCTGCAGTGTAAGAGTACTTTCTTCTGAGCAATACCTTAGCTAACCAGCCTGTTTTCAGAAAAGTAGGTTCCACCTGCACTGTATTATTGTCTCTACTTGCCGTGTGTGTTCCAGTAAAGATTATGACTATAAATTAAGGCCGCTCAAGTTGCCCCGTTAAAGTCCATGTGGGGAAGAGAAGGGTAGTGCTATCAGTTCTACAAATTCCTTCATGTTCCCTTCACAGAACTCTTGATCCATAAGGGATGTTGCTAGATTACCATCCCTTGAGTGTGCAAGACTTTTGGCCTGTTTTTTAGAGTCTGCACCCAAATCCTTCTCTCTTGCATGTGCTAAACTTGAAGACTGCTGTAACCTAGCAGCTCTGAGGGAGCTTCCACATGCAAATTACCTGTAGTGCTGATATGTTTGGGTGGAGAAATGGGTGCAGAGTGGCAAGCACAGTACTGTGTTTTTTAGTAGGCTATTCTGACAGTAATACTACAGTGTACATTTTCATTTTCCTTCAGATAGGAACCAGAAGGAAATGTTAGAATTAACTGGGCTCTCTGAAGGCCTTTTCCTGTTTGAAAAGCCATTGCAGTATTGAAGATCCTGCTGCTGAACCAGCTGAGGAGTGCTCAGTTACTGAATCAGCTGATGAGTAAAGCTGTCCACTTCCTCCAGAGTCCCCACTTCTAAGTATTCTCTGCTTCCCTGCTATGCTCTTTCATACTAACATGCTAGCTTCTGAACACATAAGTGGCTTTTGCTTTACAATTTTTTTTAACTTTGAGATAAGATTTAGATTGTGGCACAAGACACTCACATCCAAATTTCATCCTTCCCTAGAAAGGCACATGCTTGGGAAAACAGAATCTTACCTTTAGTAAAACGGTAATTATTGTGGTGATTCAGAGGGAAGGGAGAATGTGAACTTTTAGAAATCTCCAACTTCAGTTTCCAAAGCTGGGTAGAGCAAAATCTGATAGGCGTTTAGGTTCCTGTTCTGATATTCCCAAAGTTAAGTTCGTCTACAACTAAACTGAAAATTGTGAAAGGCTGTTGACTGCCTTTGTTTAGTGGGATTTTTGGTTTTTTTTTAAAAACAAATGAGAAAAGAATTGAGAAACAACATCTGAAGTTTGGAGCAAATAGGCAGTTATTTGTCTTCTAAAGGTAGTCATTACACAATATAAGTACTCTTGCAGCTAACTTGTAGATTTGGTGGATAATGGAAGGGGTGACAAGAAATAGCATGCAATAATCATGACTAATTGCAGCATGATAGCAGAGTTAGGGTAGTGACTGCCGGAATGCTTTTCAAATGAGCTAGGTGGGTGCAGGAACAGCTTACCTTCTTGGGTCCCCTTGGGATGACCTTCTGGTCTTCACATGTTGCTCTAATCAACTTGTTAGAATTATCAGGGAAAGCTGTACTTGAGTTGTTCATTCTAAGCCTATTTCCTGGCTGCCAGTTTTAGCTTGGAGTAGCTTAGGCATTGCAGAAATGTATGGAAAGGAGACAGAGGCAGTGGTGTTTGGCCACTGATTGTCTTCAGCCTCAGGAGATGAGTAGGATGGTCTCAGAAGGGAAATGACAGTAGCTGGGCGTTTAAGATACGGGTAGTAAGTGTGGGCACCTGGTGAAATTCATCAATATTATCTAGCTCTGCCCTGGAATGGGTCATGCTGTCCATACAGTAACGAAGAGGAAAAAATACTTCTGTGTTCTTTCTCACTCATCTAACAAGAAATACGTCAGCTGCAACAGTTTGCTTGAAGTTTCATAGTAAAAGTTAGTTTAAAACTTCTGTGTAGCCTCACACTGAGAGACAAGTCATCTAACAGGGCTTTTTTTTTTACTACTTGGTTCCCTGATGGTCTGTAATTCCAAGTTGTTCTTCAGTGAAACCTACTTAAGCTTTTTTCTGTTAACAGTACTTTTAATTTACTTGACTGCAGCTCTGCATAGTTGAGTAAGGACTGAAGTAGGTAGGGTCAAGGTACAGTATGTTCTATGCTACTAAAATAGAGTTTACCAAGAGAAAACTAGAGCAAGTCAGATTAAACAGCATTGTTAAGGTTTGCTGTTATTCAAAACAATGTAACTGTTCCTTGTCACTTCTAAAGCAAGTCTCTGAAAACTGCCTGGCATAAAAATAACAGTCCAGCTGGGCCTGCAGTGGCTGCCTAAGCTTTTGTTCAGTTGGTTGTGTTTAGGTGTTGCAAGATCAGTCTGTCTTCTTGGGCTTCTAATTGTTAACTTGTCCTCAAGAGCATCATTAAAAAAACAAAACACTTATTGAAAAAGCAAGATATCTTAATGTTTAGAACTAAAATGAATCTCTGTTGAATTTAATAAGACTTAATTTAACTTGTTATTACAGGTACAAATGGATTTCCTGATCCTGATTTAGTCTTGAAGTTTGGTCCTGTGGACAGCACATTAGGATTTCTTCCATGGCACATTAGACTGACAGAGATCATGTGAGTTGCTTGTAAAACTGTGTTTATGGAACTTAGTTTACAGCTATTCCCATACAAGAGATTGAGGATATTTAAAAATTAATAAATGAAACCTGTGAAACATTCATTGTCGCGATTTTAGTTTTGCTTAGCAACAGCAGGCCTCATGCTTCAGATTTAAGGAACAACTTCTGTCACCACCTAGTCTCAGTGGTCCAATTCCAGCTATGTCAGTGTTCCTTATGTTGATTTTGAGTAGCTTACAGTTTTCTAATGGGGAAGCTAAAAATATAATGGAAATAGGATAAGGTGATCAGGCCTCTACATTACTTTGCAATTTTAGCAATAACTGAACTGACTAGATCTGCTGTTTTCCTAAATATGAGAGCATTTATAGGGCACTGAAATATTAGGCCACATCTGTGCTGCTTCAGCTTTCTCATTAATTTGAAGGACCCTGTGTGCTCTAATGGGAGGCTTTGATTTAGAGGGTGACAGGATATTAACAGCTGGTTTAGTTACAAGAGTTGAGTGACAATAACCATGTTGAGAACAACTTCACAAGGTTACTCAGAAAATAGCTGGCTTTTAGTGATATTGCTGACTGACCATACAAATAGTGTGGTGTTTATAAAGCTAATTTTAACTTTTCTAACTTGCTTTCTCAGTTCTTTGCCTTCCCACCTAAACATCAGCTATGAAGAATTTTTCTCTGCCCTCCATCTCTATGCAGCCTGTGAGCAACGCTGGGGAAAGTGACTTCTGGCTGAGCACATGGAGTCAGGCTTTCTGTGGGAAGGAATTGATGTCTGTTTACAAGCACCCATGACCCCTAAGTTTGGTTCATAGTCCGTTCTTAATTTATCAAAAAAATTCAATAAAGTGTCTTACCTTTCTAGACAGTCTGTGTGAATGTGTGAGAATCTATGGGGATGGGGAATTCACAGACTTATATGAAAAAGACAGTTATAAGCAAAGTTGTTCAAAGCTGAATTACCCTCACTTTCATGTCCAAGTGACCAAAAGAACATGCAAGAATTAAGTCTTAAGAAATCTACAGGACAATGTAAATGGAAGTTCTGTGCCCTGAAGGTCCTTAAATCCAAGGAAGAACTCTCATCTTTGTTTCTCCTTAGTTCTTCATGGTCAGGCATTTTAGAGCTAATGGTTTATCTTCAGATATATGTACTACGTAATATGTGAATTCCAGAGAAGTTGGTTCTGTTAACTAAGAACAGAGGCTGCTACTTGGCTGGGATGAGTAAGGCAGCAGTAGGTGTCATGTTCTCAAAATACTGAGAAGATTCCATAAAAAGGAATGGAAGCTTCTATGGTATATGGATTAGGCAGTCTGTAGCATTACCCATCTTCCTTTTTTTTTTTTTTTTGAAGTGAGATGAAAGTATCCATACAGTCCTGAGTGAAATACCTCTTGGTGTCAGTTCAGTTTTCCATAGGGAATAAGCATAAACAGTACTATGTATTGTTTGTATACGTATTTTCCTCATAAAATGCTCACCTAAGGTCACAAGCAGGCTAAGGCTCTGGTGTCGCTTGGCGAAAGATTGGAAAATGGACTGGGTCAACTTGCATGGATAATGTGACTTGCAAGGGAGTCTGCTTAGGCCTTTTATCAGGTTTATTCTGAACTGAGCATTGGAAGTTTGAATGGGAGTCTGCAACAGACAAGCAGGAAGATGAAGTAAAGCTGCACTACAGTATCTCAAAACTGAGATAACTAAATAGATATATTGGATAAATGGTCTTCATCCTGGAATGCCCTGTTTGTTAGATTCCTATAATTGAAAGTAATTTGAAATGAAAGTTTGGCAGCATTTGGACAAAGCAATATCTTTAGAGCTTTATTATGGTGACAAACATTAATAAAGCAGCCTTCTGCCCTGTAGGCTGTAGAACTTTTGGGTGCTTCATTATGGAAGTTTCCTGTTTCCCTCTCTCCCCCACCTCCTTAAAATGAGTGGCGTTATCTCCTTTGGGATAGCCATGTCACTAGAAGGGAAAATAACTGCTTTTAAAAGGGAATTGTCACATTTTGAATTAATGTCGCCTTGTTGTGAAATGGTGTATTTTGACTGTTGTTGCTTGATGTAATGTTATAAAGCAGATCGCATCAACTCTGAGCTGCATTTTTTTGTCATATGAATATCAGATTGCAGTTACAGGAGAGACCTGTGGTCTGTTTTATCTCATAGAAGAGAAGGGTATGTTTAATCAACTAACTAATGGTTTTGACATCAAATAGCTTTTCATGTGAGATTGAATGCTCAGTTTGCTGACTGGTCTCTTGTGTGTGCCAGGTTCTGTGTGGCAGAGGTTGTTGTGCAATGTTTTCTGGGTTCTGTCATTGACATAGGCAAGTTTTTTCACTGAATATTAAGTTTAACTTTTTTGTGGAGAGTAGATACCCTGCAACAGGCTAACTGGAGTATTGAAATTTATCTGTAATACGAATTTTGTTTCTTTAAAATGTAAGGTTGTGTTTAAGTTGCCGTATGTGTTACCATGTCACTGAAGCAGCGCTTGTGGTAATGATATAAAATGGAAAAAGCTTAGCATAGCCCACAAAAGTAATGTATTTTCTATATTTGTATCAAACTGCCAATGAATACTTCTAATACCTGGGCTCCCCTTGGTCCTCGAACTTCTGCATATCTCAGCTAAAAAGATTTGTTCAATATTGAAGACAAATCTTAAGGCCCAGGATTTGTCTACAGAGGGTTGCTTAATGAAACTAAAATGATTAGTTCAGCTGCATTTGATTCAACTTAATCAAATCTCTTCTGATGGCTAGTTTAATTGTGAATTAAGTGTTCCTCCTGGAATTAATGTAGTTGAACTAATTCATGTTATCACTTAGTTGGGATTATTTTACTGTCCCTGTGTGGGCAATCTTCAGTGAGGCATGCCAAATGCACTGTGCATATCCACAACTTGATCTCTGAATGTACATCATTGCAGTTAGCACCTCTCCCTAGCTTGTTCCGTGTGAAGGTCTGTGGTATTGCTATGACATGCTGTTTGGGAACCTGTACATAATGTGTAAAATGAGTTTTTATGATTAGGGAATTGATTTCTTGAACTTTATTATTGAAAGCTGAATCTGTAAAACAAGAAAACAATAAAAGAATATAATCTTTCTACAGGCTGTGGTGATAACATGAATACTTCTGAGGTTTGGCTGGGGAGATGTAGCCTGATTGATGTTGCTGCATCACTCTGGGGAAGTAGAGAACTTCAAATGATGTGTTCCTATGCACTCTTAAATTGCTTTCTGTGGTGTAAGAACTGGACAAATTTATCTACCACTTCCAGCTCCTTAGAAGCTCTTATGAAAGCTTTCATAGTAAAGCATTTACTGTAAAAATATTTCTTTGATAGTCCTGGGAACTTGCTAAACTTGTTCCTGGCTACTATAAAGTTTGCTTCCTCTCCCTGCTGCTGAGTCAGTCCTGAGCCATGAGCTGTGCTGGGCCTCCTTCCAGCTCTGCTGTGGAGCAGGGTGAAGTGAGGGTGTGGCGTGGCAGAAGCATCTGCAATCTGAGAGATGCCTGGGTGCTGAGCATGAAAGGGGAAGCTGGTGTTCAGGTAAGTTTTGAAATGCGCTGGGAATCATGGTGCTAAGCTGGCCATGAGCCAGCCTACAGTCTCCCAGGGCCAACAGTCTCCCAGGTTCTGTTAGGAAGATGTCACTCGCAGGTCCATGAAGACAATCTTTTCTACTCAGGTCTGGAGTGCTGGGTTCAATACTGGGCTTCCTTGGTAGAAGAGAGACACAGACCTAGAGAACCTAGTCCAGCAGAAGGCCATGATGATGATTAGGGAGCGGGGCATCTGTTACACCATGAGAGGATGAGACCTAGAAGTGTTCAGCCTGGAGAAGTCTGAGGAGGGACCTTACAAACATAATGGAAGAGGAGCAAAACTAGCCAGGCTTTCCCTGATGGTGCTTACTGGCAGGCTGAGAGGCAATGGACACAAACTGAAATACAGGAGAATCTCTTTAAACATCAGACAAGCCTTTTCCTCTGAGGGTGGTCAGACAGTGGAGCAGGTTGCCCAGAGGGGTTGTGGAGTCTCCTTCAAAAAAAAAGTCAGGATGCATGGGGATGGGCATAGGACTAGATCATTCCCAGAGATGCCTTCCAACCTCAACTGAAGCTGGCTCTAGGGCAGTTTTAGGTGTGGTGCTGCTGGGGTTTCCTAACTCAGGTGCATTTTAGTAGTCAACAACAGAGGCTTGCTGCAATTAATTTGTCATTTCAATACCAATGAATATTAGAATTCTGGTGGAAAATTCATCTTCAATTCCCCTAATGGAAGTGAGAGCTCCCATTCATGGTAACAGCTACTCATGGATTCAGGTTTTCTCTTCCAGTGGTGCACAGTAGTTGATCTAGTAAAGGAGCTGCATCGGATTCTGAAGTAGTTGCTTTGCAGCAGGGAATTTGGGGTCATGGACAACTATACAGCTGTTACATAAAATAGGCCTATAAAGCAGTTCTTGAAATTATAGTGCTTTTTAGGACTTCTTGTATGAATATGCACAGAGCAACTGTACACCATAGCATGCTGCACTGAATGAAGACTGGTAAGCAAGTAGACTGTAAAATAAAGGGCATTCTGTTTAGAAAAACGTATACACTTACACACTTGCACATCTGTAAATGCTTTCTAAAGTACTGTACAAAATGACAAAATATTACCCATTGGTTTGATTCTTTGTATATTTCATGGATTGTGTGAAATCCTAACTGCCCTGAATACTCTGTGTTTAAGAAAATCACATCTTTTTGTCTCTACAGTTGAAATAATTTTGCACTATTAATCATGTTTGTTCATTGGCATGTAAATTTAGGTGTGTGTATAAAACCAGGGGTGAGGAAAGAACTGGAGAATAAGGCTGAATTGTCGCTTACCCTATGCAAAAGCTAACTCATGTTCTTGTGAAGCTTACTGTTTGTCCAGTTTTCACCACACCATGAATGAGTGTAAACAACTCCTGTTTTCTGTCTTCTAGGAACTAAGCTACTTTGATAAGCTTGAAATGTTGAAGTAAATTAATCAAAGGCCATGCCTGAAACCTCACAACTTCTTTCCCCTCAGATCTGCCAAATTAAAAGGGGGACTTGCAAGCATCTTCCTCTGCTGTATGTTTGTGTTAAATGATGCAAGACCTACCTGAATTCCATTGAATCACTGCTGAGAGCTGTAGGATTATTCCCTAATTGCATTCAAAACAACTTTTTTAGATGATGAATAATACTATGTATTATACAGAAGCATGCCTCAACCTTAACTTTGAAGCACTTCACAGATTAATGTTTAATGAAACTGTTTGCTTGGAGGTTTTTGCTGTACTATCTAACTGGCTGAATACGAATACAAGCCAGGGCTCTTTCATCTCCCTGACAAGCCTTGCTGCTTTAATATAGAGTATTTTCTCCAATCGTGTGCACTCAGTCAGTTTTGTTTTCTATATATATCACTCTGGTTTGGAAAAATACTGCCTGGCCTCCTGCACCTCCTCTGCCCCTGAAAAATAAAAAAGCCAACACAACCCCTACCCATAGCAGGACACACTAATAGATTGTTCATATAGAAAACACACTTTTAGAGGAATATTTAATTGAACTAAACATGACTAGAACAATAGTTTTGTAATACAGTTTACAGCAGTGAACCATATTACTATGTTATATGGTGGGGCTGGTAGTTGACAGCTGGCTGAACATGAACCAGCAGTGTGCCCAAGTGGCCAAGAAAGCCGGTGGCATCCTGGCTTGTGTTCAAAATAGTGTGGCCATCAGGACCAGGGGAATAACCGTCACCCTGCTTCAAGTACTATGTCCAATTCTGGGCCCCTCAATTCAAGAATGACATTGAGGTGCTGGAATGTGTCCAGAGAAAGGCAAGGAGGCCAGGGAAGGATCTAAAAGGGTAAGTGATATGAGGAGCAGCTGAGGGAGCTGGGGTTGTTTAGCCTGGGGAAGAGGAGGCTCAGGGGAGGCCTTATGGCTCTCTACAATTGCCTGAAAGGAGGTTGTAGCTAGGTGGAAGTCAATCTCTTCTTCCAGGTAACAAGGGATAGTTCATGAGGAAATGGCCCCAAGCTACACCAGGAGAGATTCAAGTTGGACATCAGAAGAAATTTCTTCACCAAGACGGGTTGGTAGGCATTGGGACAGGCTATCCAGAGAGGTAGTGGAGTCACCATCCGTGGAGGCCTTCAAGAAATGATTGGACATGACACTTAGTGCTGTGGTCTAGTTCAAAAAGTGATCTGTCAAAGGTTGGACTTTATCTCAGAGGTCTTTTCCAACCTAAATGATTCTGTGATTCTGTGAATGTTAGAAGGCCAGTGGCTGATAAACTGAAACAAAACGTTTGTTCTTACTACTTGGCTGCAGGTGTTTGTTGTAATTTTAATGGAAAATTTCTCTCTGAGTCAGCTATCAAAGATAAAAGCGTCCCATTAGCTTTTATATTCTATAATTCTGCAAAAGTTGCCACTTTGTTGGTAGGGTGCCTAGTATTTTTTTGCAAGCACAAAGGTGTCTGAAAAGGTAATTACTAAGGGGCCCTCTCTCTAAATCTGGCAGTGCAAGGATGTTTTTATTAAACTGATGAGTCATTCTGCAATTTACAATATTTGAAGTTGAAATTCAAATAAAGTTTCCTCTTTCTATCATGACAGAGCAATCACCCTGTTGGAAATGGGGCCCCAGGAGAGCATATTGGCTTTATGGAAATAACATCTTAGACAAAGTTAAGTACTGTGCTGGTCCTGATCTTTGATATTGCAGTGACATTGAAAGAAAACAGAGTAAGATGGTCATGAGGATTACGGAAGTTCAGGAAAATTTTGCTCAGGAGGAGGAGGATGGCTGGAGATCACTTAGTTCAACATGGGGTTGGGTTTTTCTTGGTCCTTTTCCAGCACTCATCCCCGCAAAGTCTCTCTTGAAGAGCTGGGCTTCTGTAATTCAGCACCTTCAACCAGCAGCTTTCAGGGGTGAAAGAAAACTTGTGAAGGTTTCATAGACAGGGCCAAGTGTCTTGCTTTGGACACTGTCAAATCAAGACTCTCATACACTCCAGGTTTGGAGAGGAAGTGTCAAAATCTGGGGAGCTGTTCTGGAGAAGACCCTGGCAGCCTCTTTCTGACAGAAGCAGCTTCTGGTCCCCTATATCTTTTAGAGCAGTTGGATTTTCACAGACTCAACTTGCAAGTTTCATGAGTGGCTTATGTATTTTAAAGTCATTTTACCTGATTAAAACATCTGTAATTTCCTTCAAGTATCAGCTGACAGCCCATGTAGCCTGTCTCAGGAGCTCACTGGCAAGCCCTGTACATGCTGCATGTCAGCTGCAAAGTGGGCTCAGCTCACTGTCCATCTCATTGCTTCAACACTAGGGATGGTGTCACAGGACTTCACCCTGTGCTGTCCAGCAATGGCAAGACCGTTTCCTAACCCTTGGCTGAAGTCCTATTCAGTTTGATGAGCCTTTTTGTGCAAGTGTATTCTGCAGGCATAAAACGTGTCTGATGATGACCACTACCTTGCAATTATCTCCATGTAGCTGCTTCTGATCCCATTTTATTTAGCTGGCTGGCTACAACACTCTCTGCCCTGCAAGCCTGCAGCTTCCTCAAGCTCAAAGCAATTCCAGACGCTCTGAATTTTGTGTTGACTTAATTCTCTGGCTGCTTGTGCCCAGGAAAGAGCTGGGTAGAGCCTGGGTGATCCACCTCAGGGGGAAGGCTGAGATAAGGGTGGTGCCTGCCAGCACAGCAGCAAGGAGCCCTTCATGGCAACACCTTGTCTGCCAGCCACAGCTCACTTCCCCAAAACCACCTGTCACTTTGTCCTCACCTCTGCAAAACCTCACTTTTCCTGCCTCAACAGAAAGCCTTCACCTGGTCCTACACATCCCTCATGCTCTCACATGACTCAAACCTTCTAGACAAGAGAACACACTGAGGACCAGCTTCTTTCCTTAGAGGCCCCCTCATCCTGCAGGGTCCCCCATACAAGCAGAGACATTGGACGAAACTTCTCTCCACACAACAAGTTTCCAGCTTGCAATACTGCAGCTGCAGCCCTTTGCTTGTAAGGCTTTCAAGTTCTCCCAATCAGGAAGTCTACCCTTGTTAAGAAGCCTTTATTTTTTCCCCCCAAAAAATTAAAAGTTGACTTACTTTGAATGTGAGTGTGTGATTTTATTCATAGGGAATCTTTGAAATGTGTGGAATATGTGGGAGTGACAGCAATGCTGGATGATGAGTTTTGGGAGGTGTCTTTCTTTTCAATTGAATGAGAAAAGAAAATTAAATTTCAATTTATGCATCATCTCCAGTTTGAATTTAAAAGTGCATGGGAACGGGAGTAAAAAAGATAAAACTTGTTATACTGACACCAGCTCAGCTGCATTGCACACATTGTATGTGTGCAAAAAGATCTCATTAATACCACAATAGTTGTGCACTATAGTGAGTTTAATACTGCTGAGTTTTATTGCTTCAGGCTCTCCCTTATTTTACTGCTGTTGGCTTTTAAATCCTGATACAGAAATTGTGTTTACTCAATTTATCCTACGTTTTTATTGTGCCCAGGTCAAATTAATCTATTTTTTCCACAACAGAAGCAAGACCTTTGGTTGTTACTGTGGTATCCGGGTTTAGGACAATATTAGGTTTATCAACGGACAAGAGACGTATCGGGAAGGCAACAATTTATTAAATATAGATATATGGGGGAATGGATGGGTGTAATTGCTTCGTTATGGCCAGCAGGAGGCTCTGTGGGTCCCGCTGGAACATAAATGGTGCGGTTGCTTTCTTATGGCCAGCAGAGGGCTCTGAGTGCCAGCCAGGAGGGGGTCTGAGGGGGAACACACTCACACACACACAGTGTAACCCAAGAAGGAAGGGAAGGGAGGAAACAAAGATAAATGGAGGGGCACTGTGTTCCCGGACAAAAAGCCCCCCCCCGCCCTTGCTGTGGGAAAAGGTTAGCAGTGCCTTGCTCAGGGGCCGAGGGGAAGGAGGAGGGCCCCCCCAAGAACACAGGAGAGTCTTAGAGGTGGGCACCCACAAACCAAAATATCTGTGGAAGAAGGCTGCAATGTCTCAGAGGTGATGCGTCTGTGAAGAGGTTCTCCTAAGGGATCTTCTCAGGTAGAAAAAGAAAAGCAGTGGCAACCTTAGGAAAATCCGTGGGGAAAGGTAGAAGGTAGCAAGGGTCTGTGGTAGTCCTCTGGGTTAGGCAGTGCTGAGTAGAGGCACCCTGTTTCCAGCTGCAGAGTCCAGGAGAAAGAGAGCGAGCCCTGCTTCCTTCAGGTTTTTATAATCCCAGTCCCTTCCCAGAGCACCGTGCAGGGCCCGAGGGGCTGATGGGAAACCCAGGCAGAGGTAACCTTGGTAACCTGGCCACTCCAGAGGTCCTCCCCCCCTTCTCCTCCCAGCTTAACCAAAACTGGGTATGGAAAAGGAGTTATTTTTCCTTTGTCTTTCCCTGCGGTTTAAGCCAAACCACTACATGTGGGTGAGTGCTTACAGGGTCTTTTGCCTTCACAAGGTATTTACAGACGTGGGAACAATGGTTTCAACTGTTTGCATTGTGCACAAGGTAGGGCAGCATGTGAGGAATGTTGTGGAGACCTGCAGGTACAAGAGACAGCAGCATTCTGCACAAGAGTTTTGCATGTTCATTCAGAGTCCTTGACTGCACCTCTGCTGACATTATGCTACTGATCACAAACCTGAAATAAACTTGCTCTTAATTTCCGGTCTTTTTCATGTCTGTGAAATTGCTGGTTTTCTAGGGATCGGGAAGGTAGAAGGCACTTTGCACACCAAGCTCCTCACAGTTGTCAGATTGTATGATGCATAGTTTTAGAAGTAAATTAAATAAGAAACATAATCATAGCATCATTAAGGCTGGAAATGACCAGATCATCAAGTCCAACCTTTGACCAAACACCACCTTAGTAGTCTGTTTCAATGCTTGACAACCCTTTCTGTAAAAAAAATTCATCCCAGTGTCCATCCTGAACATCTCTGGTGTGTCTTGAGCCCATTTCCTTTTATCCTGTAGTGACAGGATAGTCCCAGGTTGCCTGGGAGAAGAGTCCAACCCTCACCTTGTGCTAACCTCCTTTCAAGTAGTTGTAGAGGGTGATAAGGTCACCCCTCAGCCTCCTTTTCTCCAGGCTAAACAGCCTCAGCTCCCTCAACTGCTTCTCAAAGGACTTACACTCTAAACCCTTACCCAGCTTTGTTGCCCTCCTCTGGACACACGCCAGCACCAAAATGTTTTATTGAAGTGATGAGTTAGATAATTTGTGAACATCTGTGGCAGTGGAAAGCAAAGCTGCAATCCCATTCATTAACCAGAAGCAATGCTTTCAGCTCTTATGGTATTCTACCCTATTACCTGGCACTTGCTATTTGCCCTGCTGTGCTGTAAACCTACAGGGGCAGAGTTATATATGAGGATAGCATCACAAGAAAGGAACTATCAGCTCTGAAAAACAACTGCAAGCTTTTAGAAAGCTCCTTGTACATAATGTTCACAGCCCTCGGCAAACCACCGATCCATTACAGCAATAGCTATGTTGAACTGCAAAATGCTTAACTATTGGGGAAAAGAGCATTTAAATCTCAGGGTCACTTGCATTTTATTCATAAATGTCCTGGTTCTGGACGATATTAGGTTTTATCAATGGACAAGAGACGGATAGGGAAGGCAGCAATTTATTAAAGGGTAGATATATGGGGGAATAAATGGGGGTAATTGCCCAATTATGACCAGCCTGGACTCCCTCTGACAGACACACAGACAGACACACACACACAC
>VYZS01022586.1:91902-111948 GCA_013400695.1 Neodrepanis coruscans
TGGTCCTTCAAATTGATCTTGTACCTTGCAGCATGTTAATTGTATCTTTTTCCTCATTCATACTCATCTCCTACCATAGAAAATAACACTTCTAATTGCTCTTGTGTGTTGTTCTTGACAGAATATTTTGCTGATAGCAGACTTTTTTAGCTAAAGTTAACAGTTGGAGAGTAGTAAAATATCTGGAGCCCACAGATATGACGTATTTATAAAATTTTAGGAATATTTCAGATTTGTCTCTATTGTACAAATGCTTGAAAAAATGCAATGTATTTATAATAAGAAGAATTCATATACTCCAGAACACAATCTGACATTTACTCTCATTTATTTTGAAATGCAAATTAATTGAGTTTATTCAGGATTCTTTTGCAGCTTACCGTCCTATTAGTGATCATGCTGATAACTTGAATTTCTGAAATGTTGTTGCTAAGCAATGCAACTTCAGGCATGTAATGAGGCTTTCCAGTGGCTACTTGAAGATGAAGAAAATTATCTCAGCTTCACAGGTTGTTTGATCATCAACCACATTATAATGGTTGGGTGATAAATAAGTTTTCAGCTTTCCCTCATTCTCCTGAAAATAATTTATTTTTGTATAGTAACTGAAGATCATACAGTATCAGGTAGAAAATTGTATATTTTGGTATGCGAAAGCAGAACCAAAGAACTTGTGCAGTTCCTTTGTGTAACTTTCTATAAAAAGAAAATTCCTTCTTACGGCTTGTTACTTCAGAAAGAGTACAGGGGAATTGAGATGTTCCAACAAGAACCCTCCCCACATGAGGCAATGGTGACTCTTTACCCACGCAGTGCTGATCTCTTGTTGTTGAGACATGGTTGAGGAGACCCTTCAGCTGTTACAGGAACAGGCAGCTGTGCTGGGCTGTGTAGTGGGGCAAATCTCACACAGGCTTTGTTCTTGGGAAGCAAAAACTGTGCACCAGCCTGGGACAGGTTACATTCCCCTGATGTGGCCCAGTCTGGTGCTCCCCAGTATACATGAGCAGCTGATGCCTGATGCCTGACAGAGCTTCTGTTNGGTGTACAGGGCCTTCCTTGAAGATAAAGAATTTATGCCCCTCAGCCTGCTAAAGTAAACATGGCTCCTACTACTGAGAGATGCCTTTGCAAAATTACAGAGCAGTCTTGCATTGAAAAATTGAAAGTGTAAAGTGACATCATACAGTTCTTGCTCTGAAGGACTTACTTTTATATACTTTTTTCCCTGAGCAGGTTAATGTTCACAGTAAGGCAGCAGTTTCAGTGGAGTCAGCCACTCAGCCAAGATACATTTTTCTGCAGGTGAAAGAGTGTTATTTTTCTGTCCTCATCAAGACAAAGTTTTGGCTGTTTAACACTTAAAACCTTAAGGATTTAGTCCTGGAAAAGAGAACATTTTAAAGGTTGTGGATTTGACCATCTTCGATTTCATTTCTGCCCAAAAAGCCACTTAATCTGTACTTACAGTGTGTAGACACGAACCTAATCTAAACATCAGATTAATTTCCTTACCTGCGGACAAGCAAGCCTTAACACCCATGCAGGCAAACGTTTGTGCAATATTGAGTGCACTGTTCTTGTCATTGCTAAATGTTTATGCTCCAGGATAGATGTCTGTTCATTTTGCTCCTGAATGTTCTGTGGATGCCACTGTCAGTCAGTAGGTGCATCATTTGCTGCATCTTATTATAATCACATCCAGCTATGTGTTGAATCACGTAAGGAAGTGAAAAGCATGTGGGGAAAGGTGGGGTAGAGGGAAGCTTTTTATTTTTAAGGAAGGAAGAGAAATTGGAAATTTAAAAAACCAAACAATTCAGAGCTGTTGTAAAATTGCTACATGTGTTTGGTTAGGGCTCTGAAGCTCAGAGACCACATCGTGTCCACCCTAGCAGCAGCCTCTGAGAATCCAAACCTGAGCTTTAAACTCGGAATAAAAACTAGCACCTATTTTCTTGCTCCAGCAGCACAGGATATTCTCACTCGCATGAAAGCATATATCCCTCCTTTCCTGTGCTGAGAAAGCCAGCTGAAGGCACAGGCTCTGAGCTTCTATGGAGAAAGTCACCCTGGATAGGCAGCACACCTCATATTTCAGCCCCACAGCATCAGCACGAGGCAAGGAGCTCAGTGACTTTGATCCCTATAATGATTTTTGTCTTATCGCTGCTGTTTGCTGGTGCAGGAGCAATCAGGTTTCATTAGTTTGTGCAGTTCCCTTCCTCAACGGCACACAAGGTTTGTGGCTCCCTGAGAAGGGGATTTATTTTCTGTATCTGTGATAAAATGTTTTCAGTTAAGTCATTAGTCTCATAGACTGATATTTAACCCAATACTGGCCCAGGATTTCAGCAGCTGGAATCCTCTGCATGAAAAGCTAACTAGAATCCTCCATTTCGAGTCAGTTAGGAGAGATATCTTATCTAATACAGAAATAACACTGTAAAAAGAAGGAAAAAAAAGCAACAATGAAAATAAACTGATAATGTAATCAACAATTCTCTCTAGTGTGGCAGTTAAAATTAAACACTGTGAACAGTGCATAATGTTCCCAACTTGTAACAAGTTCATAAATACTTTAACCCTTTGCAGTCTGGCTAATTCCAGCATGTGGATCTTGTTTCACATGGTTCGATCACACATACAAATATGCGTGCACACACAAACTGGAAAAAAGCAATGCATTTTTAAAATAAAAATCTCCTTTCTATACAGTTTTACACTTTTAAATTTTTCTACATTTCTACATTATTTTCTATTCTCTTCTAAACTGCTTGTTTTCCACTTCCACTACCAGCACCTGTGTTCTGCTGTGCTTAGGTAACCCAGGTATGGGGAACTCTGGTAGATGGCAGTGAAGGAAACGGGGCAGAGAAGTCAATGGGTGGTAGGGTGCTGCTGGTCCCTGGGATGGAGGATACCCTGGGAACAGCTACAGGGTGAATGGGAAATGGAATATGTAGGAGAGGACCCTGAGGAAAGATAAGGATCCATAGCAGCCCGAGGACACATTATTCTGTGTCCTGATACTCCTGGGCCACACAAATGCTCCTGCTGCGCCATATGGGAGAGAGCAACTTAAGTGGTTCAGGCAGGTCTTGCTGATGGCTCCTCATTCATGAGGAAGCTGATCAAAGGAAAGTCAGGCAAATGGCTTCTAAACTTGGGGTGAACAAGAGGATTTGTATTGCCTGTGTCACCTTCAAGGTCATTGATTTCATTACGAGGTCAAGCTCATGACAATGATCAGCCCTCACTGTGGGGATGACAAAGGCTGGATGGAAGAAAGTTTAGCTTCTGTTCCTCTTGTGAATGGACAGAAATGCTTTTTAACCATTGTAATTCAAGATTACACAGTCAAGAAGGAGGCAGTGCCTCTAGAAATAAGATTAACAGCTAGTGTGCTTCACAAGAGGGCTTGAGGATTGATAATACACTGGGACTGCTTGATAGCAGAGAAGTGCTACATATCAACTTACACAGGGAACTGCCAATGTTGCATAAGATTACAGTATGAGTACATGATCCTCAGATATAACAATCTTGCTTGAAGTGTTATATGCTAGAGCTTGTAATAGAGCAGAGTGCAGACAAAGATGTATGGAGGACCAGTAACCCAGGTGAGGAAGGTAAAGCCTCCAACATTTAAACACAGACAACCTTCATCTAAGGAATGTGTTTCTGTCCGTGTATTTTCTTTTGCATAAGTAATTGATAGCTCATTAACAACCCATTAGAGTGAAAACTCCTGGGACGAAGGGCATGCTTTCTGTTTTTATTTGAAAACCTAACACAAATAGAAGTAAAAACCCCCAATATTAGAGTCTAACACAGTTGACCGCTGTGTAGCAGGATCTTTTTCTGGCTTCAAACTGCTGAACTCAGGGAGACAGGGAAGTTTCCATCCTGACCACAGGACCTCCAGTTCTAATAGGCACGTAACTTAATTGCAGTAGGCTTTTTCACTGTTTTGCAGTATACTGTCCTTGCACTTCCATGGTCCAGGGATCTACTGTTCACAATGGCATAAAATGGTCAAGTAGTTTTCTTCCAACAGAAAACCTACAGGCTGTTAGAAGCAAAAACTTTCTTAGCCGGTGAAATTCCATGTTTTCAACTAAAAACATTTAGGGGAACCACCAGCCTTGCCCTCCCTTGTACAGGGCTCAGAGAGGATTATAGACTAGGGAAACAGCACCCTGAACAGGGAGTATCTAGTGGTAATGCTGTCAGCAGAATGATGCTCAAGGCTGACAGAAAGAAAATGTTGATGAGAAAGCACCATATCTTTGGCAAGTGACTCTATCCACAGCTCAGCGCTGAGCAGAGTATGTATTCTTTAGCAACATCAATCCAAAGGGCTGAGCAAGGTCCATGACTTTCAACACCATGGCTATATCCCTCTTGCCAAGGGTTTGGCATAGTCACCAAGGAAATGGAAGATTTAGGGCCAGGTTACACCATGCCTTTACATACACTAACCATTTTATTCAGTAACTGCAACATAAGCTTTGAAACAACAGAGTGAAGCTTTCCTCTCTTCACCCTGATACTGTTCAAATGACTGTCACTATTCCCACTCTTCTCCTCTTGCCCCAGCTCCAGGCATCTTGTCCATGAATGAAAAAAATGGGAGTGCCTTCACAAATGCAGCTCTCAAAAGATATTGGTATAAATAGGACGCATTTTCCAAAAAGAATTAATTCTATTCAGTTATACATCTGACCAACCAAATGATCTCATTTGAAAAACAAACTAGAAAATAATGCTGATCCACGGTCAAAAGCACTTACTTTGCTCTTTTGTTTATTTTGCAGCAGATGAGAGAATTAGAGGAAGACTGATGGAAAATGAATCAGAAATGTATACCTGGAAACATGTCAGACAGAAGTTTTGTTTTTAAAAGTGCCTTGCAATAAAAAAAGTTCACCATGTCTTCCACTTCTCTAGTATGTAAATAATTTTCAAGTTTTGCATAAACAGATTTTTTTATTTGGCACCAAATATGTACGACAAACAAAACATTTAACAATTGTGGAAAAACTGTTCTTGTCCTAATTTCTAAAATCAAAGGCATGTATTTTGGAATTATACATGCTAACTAGGAAAGTAATTTTTAAAAAGTCTTTCACAAATGTTACCAAATTAAATATAATCCTCAGTGCTGTTTCTGAAACATATATTTTCTTATCAGAGGCTCTCTGTGTTCAATTTATTCAGTTGTGCTCCTTCTACATCATAGTAAGGACAATGAAATAGTCAGTGACTGGAAAATACACATTTATACAGGAGAAATAGGTGCATCAATACTTTCTTCAGAGTCTTTGAATGCTCTTTATTGTTGTATTTAGCAGACTAATAAAACTTCTAATTCATAACTCAGGAAACTTGACAAAAGGCAAGCAGATACCATTGCTACTTGATCCTGTAAAATATTCAAATGGAAACAGAGAGTTGCAAGTGAAGTAAAGAAAAGAGAATGCTACTTTTGACAACTGGTCCGAACCCAGTAATACAAGTATTTTGTGAGGAAATGTGACGAGACAGGATGGAATAAGTCAGTGCAGCCCGCAGATTGCCTGCAATCATTAAATCAGTAGCATTGTCTGGGGAAGCCTGGGCTGAGTCATGCATGACAGGAGCCTGAAGCAAGGCCAAAGAGACAAGCCAACAGTGGGCAGCCTCTGGGTCTTGAGCCTGACCAAGGCTACAGGCACACGGGGAGCTCAAGCTGCAGCTGTGTTACAGGCCCAAGGGCAAAAAATGGTCTTCCTCATCCATAGATATTCCTTTTGAAACTGTGGAAGATAAGTACAGAATTATTAATGATAAAGCCTTCAGACTGTAGAACAATGTCAGGGCATCTATCCTGGAAGGCTAAATATCCCTGGAGACTTCTAGTGAAACAGATGTGGCTGCTTTGCAGCTGTGTGCTAGTACCTGAGGCGAGCAACACAGATTTTGTATCTCACCACTTTCCAACCTACAAGATTTTTTTTTTCCTGAAGATCTCCTTCTGTTATACTGAGCATTCATCTCAGTTAAAAATTTCAGTACAGATTTCATAGCAAGCTTCATCTAAGATTATCACCAGTAAAAACATCTGCTGAATGTCTGGAATTAGGCAGAAATTCCCCGTTCACCATAAGTGATTCCACATCCATTCGTTATTCAACCATATTCTCAGATCAGTTTTAACCCCAAGAGAAACCAAATGAGACAGACTACCATTCTGATCAAGCCTGGCAATTTTGATAGTCCTGCTAGGAATGTTAATACTCTACAAATCACACAGACTGTTCTTTTAAAGGTATTTAGGCATCTAACTTGCACAGCAATCAATTTAAAAGTCTCTGAATAAATTCTTATGGAAAAAAACTCATATTAGAGAAAGAATGCTTGTCCTTCTCACTTAAAATGAATGAAAAGATCTAAAGTTTGTTAATGAGCAGTGATATTCTTGAGTGCCAATTTAAATGAAAAAAATTGCTTTCATTATGCAGACTTTGATGCTGGCCATGTCATGACACTGCTTCCTCCGGAGGATTAATTTAAGGCCAGTAAAGCAGAAAAGAATCCCCTTGAAAGTGATGAAGTGAACAAGAAGCAAAATTGATTTATACAAAGTAAGAAAGTCCTGAAAGTTTTGTAGATTATGCAAATGATTACAAAAAAACCCCACAAAACCTAAGGTAATTTTAAATTTTGAGGGAAAACATCAAATTACATTTTACAAGAAGCAGTTACTCTTCAATTAAAGGTATTTTTATTTGATTTTGTATATGGAATAAGTTAATAATAACTTTAAAAGAAATTAAGAATGCAGCACATATTAAAATGGACTCCAGTCTTTCCTGCAACTAGACCTTTACCAACTCCTATGACAGAAGTATTGAATAAGAACATCCACGTGTGGTTGTTTTTAAATAGCATCACTGCCTGCTGGCAGTGTGAATTGCACTGCTTTAGGGAGTACAGAAGGAGAAATCTGATTAGTATCTAGCACAAGGTGCAAGTTCAGGCTCATTAGCCAGTGGTGATGAAAGCATTAACGCCCTTCAAGGAGCGCATTTACTCTGAACACATTTGCTCATTAAGAGGATGAAGGTCTCTTTCCTCACAATGCATCTGAGCTGTGAAAGAGTTTAAGGAAACTCTTTGCTTTATCAAGAGCTTTGTCACACCATGCTGAAAACCAAAGGGAGGTCCCAGGGCACTGTCATCGTGGATTAGACTGACTTCTGGTAGTACTTCCCACAGGACAACTATGACAACCAAGGTGTCAGCTACATTTTCACTATGGTACATAGAGAGAAACTGGCACTTGCAGTCACTTGACACAAATTGAGTAAAAATGACCCTTTAGAAGGAGAAGAGTCATTGCCACGGGCCAAAGAGTGATTTAGATGACCAGTTTGCACAGTATCGTCCACATTGCATTTGAGCAGATGAGTTACAGCCCTTTGCCTGACACAGAGTCATTGCCACTTTGGTACAGCCACTGGTTCATCAGATATTATCTTCCTGTGGATCAAGCCAATATTTAAAGACAACAGGAATGGCAGCTTCTTATTGTATCCAGCCACTGAGCTAGAAGAAATGAGTGAAGTAATTTGAAAGTGGAATTTTCAAGCACCATGAGAGACAGTAAGGAATTTCTTGAGAAAATAGCCAGATTTGTAGCAACAGAAATGCCACCGGTGATTGTACACATTTGAAAGAAACTTTTGTCCTGAGAGCTTGCCATGTTTGATACAGTTTCAAGTCTGGACAGCAAAATAGGCAATGAATTTCTCACAGGACACGTTCTTGTTCCTGTCCTTCTTCCTTGAAATAAGGGGATTTGCTTCCAGACCCAGCTTTAGCTTACTACTCTTTTCCTCTTTGTCTTCCAGAAAAGAATTCAAATTTATTAGGAGAATTGTGTCTATAGAAAAAGCTCTTTCTTAATTCTTAGTCTCACCAAATTTAGCCAGAACTAAATTAATTGTATTAGTTTTCTGGCACATAGTGGTGCAGTTATACACATGGAATAGATGCAAAACAAGGGAATTCTTCCACAATTTTTCAAAGCTGCTTAAAATTTCTTCGTGCTCTATAGCCTGTTATTGTTCAGGGAAATATGACATACTGGCACTCCTTGAGAGCAGCATGAATACTTGTGCACAGCTTTGTTAGTCTAGTACAAGTATTTCTACAAAAAAACACTTGTGAAGAGGGTCCTCATACAAGTATGTTTGCTCAGTCAAAGTTTAGAGAAAAAGAGAGAAGACTGCAGTCCATGCTCCAAGAAGAAAGCGCATTGCTTTATTTTTTTTTGCCTTTTTTTTTGGTTGGTTGTTTTTGTTTGGGTTTTTTTTTTTTCTGTTGTTAGTTTTTTGTGGGTTTTTTTGTTGGGGTTTTTTTGGGTTTTTTTGTGATTAACCCTCTCTTTCACAGGCTTTCAATGCCTTTGATAACAAAATCTTCTATTCAGACATGATGAAGCCATGCCATTCAGCTATTATTGGGAAGGACACTGCCTTCATTGGCTATGTGTCAGTATTTCATGTTGCGATCCATTACATATGGCAAAAAAATACATTGTGGAAAGATGAATATATATGCAACATAAAATCCTTCTACTGTGTCAAACCAAAAAGGGGAGTTCTGATAACTGAAAATTATGTCATTGTACCTTTCATCCTTCCGATTTTATATTAATTATGCATGGAATATGTTTAGGTATTTTATTATTTTGGAGAATATTAGTTTAATATATAGTTACTGTCCTGGTTTTGGACGATATTAGGTTTTATCAATGGACAAGAGACAGATAGGGAAGGCAGCAATTTATTAAAGGGTAGATATATGGGGGAATAAATGGGGGTAATTGCCCAATTATGACCAGCCTGGNGGAGAGAGAGTTATTTTTTCTTTGTCTTCCTCTGTGGTTTTAACCCAAACCATTACAGTTACGTATTATTTCATCGTCACCAGCTGCATATCTATAAAGATGGTGACTTCATGGGAGTCGTCACAACAACTGGTTACTCCAGTAAGAGATTTCAAATGAAAGAGAATTATACTGATTATTAATGAGCTCCAAATGAATTCAAGTCCCATGGTAATGATAAGCTTAAAATAACACACAGGCAAAAAATACTGCTATGGGAAATGGGTGATCTGATCAGAGCTTTATTGAAATGTAACTTCAAAAAGTAATCAGCCAAAATTGAGCCAATTTGACTTTTGAAAACAATTATTTTGCTTATGTCATACTCACCTCTCAGAACTTTTCAAAAAGGACCTTATGCTTGAAAAACCCACAGATTTTTTTACTTTCTCAGGAGGTAAAAGAAAAAAAAAAAAAAAGAAGAGAAAAAAAGAGGAAAAAAAAAAAAAAAGGGGGGCATATTATTCTGAAGTGAAGAAAAAAGAGTGAGAAAGGAGTAATAGACACTGATCATTTCCAGACCATGTTAAAAGTGAAGAAAGCAAGCATGAGGGAGGCTAGTCATCCCCCAAAGCACCCCAGTGAAGCTTGACGATAAATGCAATGTATTGTCAAGACAATGCCTTGTTATTAGGAAACTGGTGCCTTTGTTTACCATCCTGTGTGGTAGGCACTCAGAGATGGCAAAGGCAATGGAAATAAAAGTATTAAAAGAGATCACATAGTGTTTTGAGCAGAAGAAATACTAGGTTTTTTTATCCTGGGAGGCAACATCTGTTATTGGAATATTTGCATTGCTGGCAGCCCCAGGCACTACTATTACTGTGAATACTATGGTATGGAGGTGAGCAAAACTACAGAAATCATTTTGGCCAAAATAAATCTGAAGTTTCTGGAACCAAGAATTTCTTCTTTAGTGTAAAATGAATTTATGCTGCCTCTCTTTCTGTGCTGTGCTGTGAAAAGTGTGCTGCCTTCACTACTGAGCCCTCTCCTAAGCAGGATGCACTTTGAGTGCCAGGAGCCTTAAATCTCCCTGCCCCACAAACAGTGTCAAGGAAGCTTTTATGACTCATGAGTGAACTTAGATAGAAGGAAGGAAAACTGTTTGGTGGAGTGCAAAAAGGGCAAAACAACCTCCATAACATCTTTTCATCTGTGGCCAGGCTCCATTAGTGGAGGTGAGGTGGATGAGGAGCGAGATGCACCCCCGCCCATGGGGGTTGTCTGTCATAAATGCCTGCTTAAATGTATATACTTTTTGCAGTGTCAGTGCCCCATAAAGCAGCTCATGCTCCTCCTCGAGACTCTATCCCTGTCACTTGTCCTGCCCCAGCTCAGCTTTTGCAGGTGGGTGCCAGTGGAATGGGGGCTGGAGCTGCTTCCTGGGTGAGATTTGCTTCTTTTAACAGGGATTAATAAGTGAATCTGGGTAGAGTGATATATGAAGCCTCTGGATTTTATCTGCTTTTTCTTTGTGAGGTTCTTCCAGGAGAAGCGGGTTGTATTTTTTCTGTGATAGTGGATGCTATAGTCCCCTCTATGAGATAAGGCCGCTTGAAGAAAACAACAGCCTAAACCAAGGGTAGAGAACTTGGTAGGACAAGATGCTCTGTCAGTTTAGTTAGGATCCATATAGCACCTGGACTTGAACTGAGTAAAAGCACACTGAAGACAAGACAGATTGCTGTGGGGTTTGGTATCATGGATAAATTCGTTCTTGAGCAGATCCCTTGAAAATTCCCTTTCTTTTTCTTTCTTTCCACTCCTAAGTGTGGAAAGGCAGCTACATGAGGCAGGCAAACATCTGCTGGGCAGATTAAAACGAAAACTGGCATCTAGTAAATTAGGTTGTTAAAGATAGGATTAATCTGTCGATGACATAAGTATTCCCAGGTAAGAGTGTTGTGTCAGTAAACTTAATCTGTAATTAACAGGCTGCACATCCTTTGTTTCTGATGGCATTCGCAATCTGGATTCTAACGGCTTATAAAATACAGAAATGCCCCTTCCTTCTGTAGAAAAGTATATTTTCAGTTCATCATTCCTACTCAGTCTCTTTGAAGTTGAGAGATTTTATAATCAAGCAGATAAGTGTCCGACAAGAAAGCCCCATCTTCCTGTGGTTTCTTAATATGTGTTAACATTTTCTGTCATTTAATTTTGGTAGCTCATCCCCTCAGTATTGCATGAAATACTGACTATGAATACTCATGACTGCTGAACAGCACTGCAAATCCAGACGTCCCATGGAGAATCAGATAGTTTTAACTGTTAGGAAGTTGGGAAATGTTGAGAATCTCAGCTTTCTGAAGTACACATGATATATGTCAGGTAACATAGCTAATCAATAGTGATGGAAGAATACCATAAGCCCCCCAGAGACCACTGGGGTACTAAAACACATTTTAATTTAAAACCAATACGAACATATTTTGTCACTCCCTGGCAAATACACAAGGTATCAGGGTGATCTTTTCTCATTGTGTTGACCTGCTTCTCTGGGATTTTGTATAATGCTCAACAAGCTGGCATGGTTCACACTACTGCCAGAAACAGTGACCTTCCTCTTCTTCAGAGGGGCACTAAGCTGAGGTTAGTACCTGTTCTTGGCTGTGCTTAGTCTCTGGGACTGCTTTTCACTATGCTTATCTGTAACACATCAGCCTCCTTTTGGCACTACTGAAATAGTTTACTGATACAGAAAGTAAGCTGAAAGACACAAACCTGCAAGTTTCTTGGTCTTTTCTAGACGTTTTTGATGGGGCGAGTTTTTGTGGCTGCCACTGATGTTTTTGCAATTCCAGCACCTGAACAGAGGAACTCATGCCATTTCAGGCACACTAAACATCTACACAAGACTGAAAACTTCTGGCACAAAACTTGCCACACAGCTTAGACCAGCACCTGGGGACTGTTGTGACAGTCTACAGCATCTGAGACAACCCTGCATGGCTATGGTTAAATCAAGAGAATCACACCCTTGGAGTAAAACTTGGAAAAATACAAGACTTTGCAAATAAAATATGGAAGTTTTAATATGGCAATCATAATCTCTCTGTTCTCCCACATTTCAACTCATAGTTGGAATTATTCCTCTGGGTATTCTCTGACTCAGTATCAGTGGGGAAAACTGTGGGCAATCGAAGACAAATTGAATATCTGCTTTTTTCTCGATAAATTATTTGTGAAGAAAAAATTTATCTCACACAAGGAAAAGGAAAAAACAGGCTAAGAATCTGATATTCCTAGTGTCAGTTTCCCAGTTAGAGTTAGTGGATATTTTGCAATTCCACATTCTTTTCTTATACATATATGTTTTTAAATATTTTTACAATAATATTTTTCTCACACCATACTTCTATTAATAACTTTTAAAAAGTTAACTTCTTTTTGCCTATTGTCAATCTTTTCTTGATTAATATGAAATACTAGTGGTAGTATTCTTAGAAGTGTCTTATTTTCTCATGTCAGCATTTTATTTTCTTCTTTGAGAAAATAAGTTTTTTCATAACTATTTCAGAAAGCTAAATTAACAAGGAGAAGGAACAGTGATTTTGAGAAATTGTGGTGATGAAAGGAAGACAGTAAGTAAGAAATAGAAAGGAGTGTAAAAGAAAGGAAAGGAAGTAAAAGGTGCAGTGTAGGCAATAATTATGAAAATCTGTGTTCTGTCAGAATCTTGCTTCTACCAAATGTTATTTTGACAAACAAAATGTAAGAAGGGTATGGAGGTCTGGCTTCAGCTCTTGCATTCATAAGGTATGCAACTCTTTAAAATATATAAATGTCAGCATTTCTATACTTGGGAAAAATGAGAAATAACAAGGTGACTTGTTGCAAAATCAGTCATCATTATAACTATCTTATTCGTATTCTCCAAGCTCTTTCTGAGCTTTGTGCCCTTTTTGTCATCAGCTGACAGAGATACAAACAATTTACTTCATGTGCAGGTAATTGGAACCCTCACAGTCTTGCCCCTGTTCCCTCAACATACACCAAATCATGCCTTGTGTGGAACTGCATCGTGTCTGATCATATATCTTATCCACAAGTGGGCATTGCTGTTATTTTTAAGCCTTCTCAGGAAAGATGAGAACAATTGGAGACAGTTCAGAGGAGAGGGGTGAATGGGCAGGGATTGAGCCTGGCTGATCCAGACATAATGCAGTTGCACTGTTTTATACCGAGGGTAACCACAGGCTGAGGGGAGTGGTCTCTCCTCATAGAGGAACTCTTGCAATTTTAAGCCTATGGCTGAAGCACTGAGTTTGGCCCCAGCAAGAGAAAGGGATTGGCAAACCGGGGAGGATCATCTGGGATGATCAGGGGAATGAAGCAAGTTCCAAATGAGGAAAGGCTTGAGTAGATTGGGTTTGTTAGCCTTTTTTTTTTGCTAAGAACCAGGTATTATCACAAGACAGATAATTAGTAAGTTATGTCACTAAAACTGTGATAGTTAATGAGTGTTTTGAAGACTTTAAATGGCTCTCAAACAGGAACAGCTTGGAGTTTGAGCTCCATCTCTTCCCTCTTGCTCTTGTGCAAAGCCACCAGAGCACACATGACTTGGACTATAGGTGTTTTCTGTTGACTTAGCACAGAGTGAGTAGTGGTGCTTACTACTTCCACACAAAAATAATGCAGGAAGAAGGTGGTTTGTTGCAGTAATTTTTCCACACTTGTATTGTCGGAGCTGGTTTCCTCAGTGAGGGATAACTCTTCCCAGAGGCATGAGCTGGGACCTGAGGGTGACTCCAGTACAGACCATGTCCTCACCAGTGAGTGCTGTCCCATAGGGTCTGAGCACACTGGGCAGAGACAATGGCTATGACAAGGTCCACCAGCAGCCCCTGACATGGGAATTGAAGAACAAGGGCCAGGCACCATGCAGAAGCTCCCATCAGGAACAAGGGCAGGAGACAAGACCACAAACAAGGCTTTGATGTATGACTGAGGTATCCCAACATACAGTCAGCACTGCTGTGGTGTCAGTGGGGCAGGGACTGACAGCCCTAGGTTGGGCTGAAATGGGGCTCCTGGCCCCAGGTAGACACACTAAAGGCTGGAAAAAGCAGTAAGGTCCATGGTGTCCTCAGGGCCCTGACATCTATGGACCTGACTTGTTGCAAAGCAGGAGAAATTATGAAAGCTGCTCAGTAGTTGCTCGGACTACAGTATGGCTTCAGGCACAACTGACAGGAAAAAAAAAAGGAGAAAGTTTTCTGGTGGATGAAACATGCAGAAATCTATTTTTGGAGGTGATTAAATAATGAGTATGTGGAACTCAAATACTCTGTTGTGCATGGGAAACAAGGAGAATAAAAAACACTCATACCACACCAGATAGTTAACCAGGAACATCCATATGTACCCAGCAGTTTGTTCATTTTTCACCTCAACAGAACTGAAATAGCAAATGGGTTTTATATGCACATTCCTAGTGGTTGGGATTTATTTTTGAGAAATAAATTTAAAAAAAAAATTCTGGTTTGCTATGTGTGGCTGAGGTGTTGGGCAGGTTCAGATATGTCCACCACAGACCAGAGCACAGCAAAACATGTACTCTGTAATTGTAAAAGTCTTTTGTAAGCATTCAGCAGCTAGAGAGCCACATCACAGTCTATGTGCATCCTTGTACCTAGCAGCTACCATCAAATTCTGTGAGTCAAGCCACACACTGGCCTCAGACATTGAAGCTGTCTCCTGTGAGGAGACAGGACAGTACACAGCCTCTCTTCACAGCACAACTTGTTCTACTACCTCTGGGCCATAGCCCCATGTTACTCTGTCATGGAAACAAAGCAATCCTACCAGAACTGGGCTCTGCAAGACAGTCTTCCCCTGGCAGTTTGCCTTTTTCTGGTGGCTCAGTAAAGTTACTCCAAACCACAATTCCTTTTAACCAGAAGCACATCTGCACCCAGAAAAGGAAGGGGAGAATGCACTGAAAATAGATAGCTGAATAGATATCTTCCTGAACCTCATTCTTTCCTTTCAGATTTTAAGTAGGCTGTACTCAGCTCCATCTTCATGCCAGTGGATGCAGAAGCAGTAGATGCTCTTGGCAGCTGCCAAAACCTCACCTCGAGCAGATGCTACTTGCCCTTCCTCCTTCCCTCCCTCACTTTCTCCCTCCCTCCCTGCCTCTCTCCCTTCCCTCCCTCCCTCCTGCATCTATTCTGCTGCATGCCAAACAGAATTTTTCCCTTTGTTAATTAAAATAAACAGAAACATAGTGGTGACAGGTTGTTTACTATAGGCTCTAGGCAAGAATCCCTGTTTTCAGGATCACGAGTAATTCTATGATAACAAAATGAGGCAAAATTGAAAAATGCCTGTAGACCCTTTGATTAGTGTTATACAGTTTCTCCTGCCTCCTCTCCACATTTCCTACTGCTGCTTGCCTGAGTTCATAGACTTAATTGAACGGAGACAATAAAGGGCTTGTTACAGATCTGAGCAAGAAAAAGTAAAATAATGACCTGGTTAAGCCAGGTTCAGGTATTCAACTTCAAAGGAGTGAGGATAACAATGTCTGTCTCTACCTAGCCAGTCTCGGAGACTTCTCCAACAGCCAAGCCTTCTTTCAAAGGACCCCCATAACACCTCTGAGATTCCAGAAAATGGCAGAGGATTATGCAAGCCAAGAAAAGCTGACAGCCTAAGATACATTTTAAAAAATACAAATTAATCAGGGGAACCAGGCTGATAGCCAGCTCTCAGTTCTCTGTATTGGGGAAAATTGCCATGTCTGCCTATACTCTAGCAAGAAAAGCTAAGTATGAGTACAGATGTAATATGTAAGGCACATCTCTTAAATCCATTCTACAGAAAGCTGTGCAGCTTTTTGGCAAAATAAGTAATATTTTTATTTCAGTTAAGCTGCTGTTGCAGGCTACCAGGACCAGTGCTGGCAGCCCTATATCTCAGATTAAGAGGTAAGATTTGCAGAATTTCACGCAGGAGACATCTCCTGGCATCCTGGGGGCAGAGGAAGGGAGAAGGGCTGCTTAGAGAGGCCCAGTGGAGGGATGGTAGCACAGCTAAACTGAAAGCACTGGCACAAAGGATTTAAGGCATCCTGAAGTGACATTGTAAATGTTCTGTCTAGATCCTTCCTGAATGGTGCAAGACCCGTCCTTATAATCCTACCTTGTTATTCATGTGATACTTTTTTTCATATAAACCAGCTTGTAATTCCTCATAAATCCATCTTGCTATCTCACAGAGATTGCACTGACTTCCCATTCCTCACTCCCTGTGGCAGTCTATGGCTAGAGAAAACACTGTGGTGAGCTGGTCATACTTCAATAGCTCTCTCACAAATGGACTCATCAATAATTAAATAATATATTTTCAGACAACGACAAAAATATTTTCAGCAGAGCTGTGAGCTAGCAGTGGTCTGCTTTCAGAATGTTTTGAGACCACAAAGACCATTACAGAATCTGAACCTAGTGCATTAAAAAAGAAACAAAAGCAATTCAATTTCTACAGTCTTCATTAATTTAATTTAGCTTGAATAATTCATGTCGTGCCTCTCTGTACTACATTTTATCTAGAGATGCAAAGGCTCTTTAGAAAGTTGGGCAATGTAATTATATTTTACAGGTGAGGAAGCAGAGATAATCTCCTTACTCAAATCTCAAGCAGCAAGTAGGATTTTCCTGAAGCAGGCACAAGTCCTTTTCTACCAGGTGTCATTGTGCAAGAAGGCAAACCTGGCCCCATGCATTAGGAAAGTAAGTACAGAAACTTGGCTTCTAACCCTGAAGGTGACACCAATAGGAGTTACACTTCGGCAAATGGGATCACTTAACTGACCATGATAGTCAAGTATTTCATTTAGTGCCACTCTGTGTCAACTGAATGAGTAGAAATCTGAAAATCAGAAGTGATGGCGGATCACAGCAGGCTGTCTCTGTGCTTTGGAGTTTAATGACACCTAGCCCTTTGGCAGTCCTTTCCTCAGCTGTGGCTTCAAGGCACAGTCTCTACACTACAGCACCATCAGTGGTTGCTGCCCCGCTGTACAGCTAGCCACTGCTCCCGTTACACAACAGACCCGAAGCTCTGTTGATTTCTTCATCATATTCACAGTGTTGTGGGAATAGCAGTACCTGTGCACCTCAGGCAGTAATTTGTTTGTGTGGAAGAGTAGGAAGAGACAAGGAGGAGGAAGGGAAGGTCACCAAACAGCTCAGGCTGGTACTGCCACCAAAGACCTTTTCCTACAACGACACAAAATCAGGGTCCAGCTTTTAGTAGGTCCTCCCTCATTTGAAAACAAGATTTTTAATGAAATTTTCTTACTGGTCCAAGATACTCAGATTTGGGGTTGTATTTACCAACCTAAACTTTTGGAGCCCAGCTGAACAGAACAACACTTGAGAGGTATCTTTTTAGCCATTGTCAAGAGCTCTAATATCCGAGCCTGTACCACGACTGTCCAGACTAGTGCAAGAGATGGTACTCTTTATATCCAAACTCATTATTTTTTATGCCTGGCTGTGTGCGAAGAAATGGGTTCAAATCTCAGTAACTTCCCTTATTAGGGGTAGCTTGCTGCTAGTTTTCTGTCAACTCTAAACACGTAACTTTTTGATAGACTATTACAGCTCGGCAGCAAATTACTAGAAGAGATCTCTAAATATGTTTGAAGAATATTTTTTGATAATGGAAAACACTTAGTGGGAACCTTTCATTTTTTACCAATCAAGACAAAAGCTTGGTAAAACCTTAAAATGTATACCACAATATAACTCAAGCTGGCAGCAGTTATGTGTGACTTTGCTATAACAGACAAAACAATTTCATCCTAAAATGCATGTTGCCAAAAATTGTTAGAGGAGCAAATAGGAAACAACAAAAATGCTTGCTAGAAGAGGATGGAGAAATGTATCACACTACTATGGAAATAGTAGTTGTCAGTAATTAAGGAGTCTAAAACTAACAAAATGTATTATTTTGTGGCATACAAGATAGCAGGCAATCCCAAGGAAGCACTGTGATAGTCAGTTCTGTTATTAGGAGAAAGAATTGTTGAACATGTTAGAAAGGATGTAAATGCAACGCTGATGATTTCCTAGTCTTGTTTTTTCCCTTTTAACAAACGTTTCACATTACTGTTGCTCAAACTCCTATCTTATTTCTTTTGCTGTTGCTCACAGTGTCAGTGTAGCAATTAGCTAGACAAGACAGGAGGTATTTGCTCCTTAGACATCAGACAGACTCTGGACAAAAAAAATGCAGCCAGAAACCAGACAGGAAGAAATGGACCAAATAAAATCATCCCTCCTTGAGTTTCAGTGATCAGAAGAACAGAAGCAGTTGTATGAGGACATTTGTGGGTTGAGGTGAAATCTTACATGATCTCAGAAAGAAACACCTGATTTTGAAAATATTTTTAGGGCCTGTTATCATTGGGCTTGCCTTTTTTTTTTTTTTCCCTTGGAAACCAGAGCCTGGTGAGAGTAACTGAAGTCTCACCCAGAATGAGAAACTACAGGTAAACAATCTTCAACAGTTTTTTTAAAAGAAACATCAGTCACTAAGGCACCTAAATTCCTCCCACAATGTTGGGGTGGGAAAGAAAGGGAAGACAAGCAATAGAAAGTCACATCTATGTAACATAATCCATCGGGTTCATACAAATTACCTCTGCTCTAAAGTGGATTATGCACTAGAGAAGAACAGGACATTATTTTGGAAGCTGGAGAATGGTAGAGCAAATAGTTTTGCATCATTATGTGGTCTGTACATAAAATTCCCAGCACTTCCACAGGGAAAAATTTTAAGTAACATCACCTCAATGCCTCTGAGTGGTTACAGTGCAGACATATGAACTGCCAGCAATAAGGACATGACAATAAGTCATCCTCACTGTAATGGAGTGGCTTGAAAATGATGTTTGCTTGGAGGTCATCTGTCAACTGGAAAGAGAGGATGACGAAGAGTTCTCACATAAAGTCATTCTTTGTCTTACTGTAAATGATGAGCTCTACAAAACTGTGTTTGGTAAAAATGACGTTGGTCCCAGCCATAAACAAAATGTTCACCATGGGAAAGGCTTTATAGCCTAACATGCCCATGAGCATTTCAACCAGAGATCTCTGGTTGAGTCCCAAAATATCCCTATAAGCCTGTATTTTCCATCTGATAAGTATTGCCCATTTAGCTGTCATTTCTCATCATTAATTTTTACTGTACAAACTTTTTCATCTGTTGTGAAATTATCCCAAAATACCAGAAGAGACTCCCAGAATGCTCCCTGTGTCAGAAACATCAGCAGTGCTGACCTTCAGGCACATGGTAGGGATTGTGAAAAAAAAAAAAAGATTGGGCTTCCAGAGTTTGCTCAGGGAGTCTCTAGGTTTCATTCTGAAAATCTACAAAATTGTCACACTGACATTTTCTGGATATGCTTTGTTGTTGTACTGTAGCTCTTAAAGCTCTTAAACCCTCCAGATCTTTAAGAAAGCTGCTGCAGCTGCTTACACTGAAGTGCAACATAACCTTACAGCTTCTAAGGGGCCTACCAAGATTTTTATCTTGTTCTGTGCACAGATTACTACTGCATTACCACTGAACACAGCTCCAGAGTTCATGTCCAGCTACTCAGTGTAAACACTTCCTCTGAGTACTGCAGTCTTTAAATAATCTACAAAACAAGAAAACAATGTCTTGCTCTGTCTGAAATCCAGGCCCTTGGGAAAGAGAAGTACATAGCTTTTGTTTTACCAGTAAAATTCTTTTATTTTAACTAAAATAACTGGAGCATGACTCCTGTGAATGACTCTTGTACTCATACAAGAATGAATGTCACCCACAGGGATGAATGTCACCCACAGGGACTCCTAGTCCAGCAGCTGGTCCAGGAGGTGGAAATACTATAATTTATCATGGTAGTATTCATAGAATCATAGAACGGTTTGGCTTGGAAGGCACCTTAAAAATCACCTAGTTCCAACCCCTTTTTCATGGGCAGGGACACCTTTCACTAGACCAAGTTTCTCAGAGTCCCATCCAATCTGGCCTTGAACACTTCCAGGGATGGGGCATCCACAACTTCTCTAGGCAACCTGTTCCAGTGCCTCAACACCCTC
>VYZS01022586.1:112813-123434 GCA_013400695.1 Neodrepanis coruscans
TGAGCTGCTTTTAGTACATCTTTTGCACACTCTTTTGTACACTCTCAATTCAGCATGAATGCACAAGTTGTTGTCATGTCATGAGACACGGCTTAGATATTCAGCTTTTTATGATTCAGAAGTTCCTCATCTGGAGTAAATAAATATCCCATGTGCAGCTATTGTATTGACCATTTACTGTATTTTGAAGAAGAATCAGCCCTATTTTAATCTACAAAGCAGTAAAAAGCTGACATTTACTGAATGGCAGAGGTTGTACTGAAGGGGACTTGGGGTTTCTTTGCCCCTAGACCTTAGTACTGAGGCTGCTTCTTACATCAACCCATCTGCTCTTCCTTGTAATTTCAAAAGACTCAAATTTAAATTCAGAGAGACTCAAGCAGACAGTGGGCTGTGTTTTTTGTATCACGGATTTTCACTCTTTATTAGAAGTCTTTGATGTAAAATTTGAGATGTCTTTGCACTTCTCATAGATTTGGAAAGGACATTTTCCCTGCAGTAACGTTAGCTTTGCTGCCCATTTTATTTTCTGCTAAATTCTCTGGATACATTGAAGTGAAGGTAGTTGAAACTGAAACTGCAAATTCAGTCTGTGCTTGTCCAAGGAAAAGGAGGACTTAGCAAGCAGAAAGAGTTGCAGTATCTGGCAGGCTTTTCATAGGACAGTAGGTAGTAGTTTACAGGATTAGCTGTCAGACAATACATATTAATGTATACAAGTCAGTCTCCAAGTCCAGCTGTGAAATATTTTGCATTCTACTATCCTTCTGGTATTTTGTCTTCAGTTCTCCTGTGCTGGTTTACTGAGTCAGAGAAAGCTGAAAAGCAGTCCCGGTCAACTGGATTTAAACTCTGTTACCCAGGCTGTGCTTCCTCAAGAAGGATTTCACAGTATGTACAGGAGTACGTTATAGTGGGATTTACTTTCTTTTACTTCAACATAGGCATTATATCTGTCTGCTAAGTAGTTCTTATCATTGACGATAGCTCTTGCTTCTGTTGGCATGGCAGTTAATTACTTTCCAGAATATGATAGGCATGTTCATTAATCCTGGTGCAGGAAGGAGCAAATCCTGGTTGCTTGTACATCAGGACGAGCACATTATTCATCCTGTTCCTCTGCTCTATGTCCGAAGTGCAGAGCAGGACGGGGCTCTAGCTCTGCAGTTTGGTACAAATGTGCATAGAAATAAGAAGAAAATCTATTTTTGCCAGAGCAGTTTATGCACCCACAGCAAAAGTCTGGAACGAAGTAAAATTTCCACCTA
This sequence comes from Neodrepanis coruscans, assembly GCA_013400695.1. Lineage (NCBI taxonomy): Eukaryota > Metazoa > Chordata > Aves > Passeriformes > Philepittidae > Neodrepanis > Neodrepanis coruscans. The sequence goes on from VYZS01022586.1 coordinate 114,082, forward strand.
AGTCTTGCATCAGTTGTTTAGCAGGGGAACTAGTTGAATATTCCCTGAGAACAAATTAAAAGGAACAAGTCCAAAGAAGTTAACATCCCCAGTCAGCAAAACCAGCTGAATTTGGTTCGCTGCTTTTGCCTATAGACTCTGATTTCCACCTCTCTTTTCCAAATTCATAGTTCATTCAGATAATCCTTTATGAGACATTAGCATATTCTCACACTGTAAAATTTACTGTGCGACATGGCTTCTCTGATCATCACATCTAACCTCTGGAATCAATCAGGATTAACCATGGAAATAATTCCTCCTTCCATGTATCCTTCTTTGAACACCACAGATGATGCTGACATAATGACCTCATTAGGTCATACCTTCCTAAGCATGAATCATCCTGTCAATCATGTCTGCTGCTATTATTTCACTAATTCAGATCAAATATAATAAATAACAAATAGTAAATAGTAAAAGGTAAATAGTAAATAATAAATAATGCCTTGAACCTGATGACAACTTTTATTAATCACCAAAAAAATTCACCTATTTGCAAAATGTGACTAACAGGTGTGATTTTCTTGGCCCCAAAAGCTATGTATTTTGCCTTTAATTCCTTCAGAGCAGTAGCTTTTAGCCTTAGCTTAACAACAATCTCTCCTCCCACATACTTTCAGAATTACAGTTGTGTCTTGCCAACAAAGCCTGCAAAACAGAGTGACATGTGAAAAAAGCTAACATGGAAAGCCACTTTACACTTTGACAGGATAACTTGTTAATACCTGAAGATCGATCTTCATTTTTAAAAGAATAAAACATTTCACAAAAATGTACCAGACATAAAGAATCAGCAGAAAACAATAGCAAATATCCTTGAACATTGTTGCTCCTGAAGGAAGCAATTCTGATTTTTATCTAGTTTTGTTAGCTGTTACCCCTATTGATGGATGCACTAAACCAGTCAGTCAGTCATACAATACACATTTTGAATCTTATTGAGATGATAATCCCAAGAGGTGGTCCTCTCTCCAGTCCAGCAAGGAATATGGCAAGAGAGCTGAATTTCTGCTATTTTTATCAATAAATTTGAATAATTAAGAATTTGAATTGGTCAAGCACTTTGTTGTTGCTTTATTTACATATATTTTATTTTCATTCTTGTAGAATGCCATTTGGGAATAAGTCACTTTATAAGTCCTCATCCTTTTGTGTTTTTCTATAACTTAATCCTAAAAAAACCAAAAGTAGTGAAAAAGTTACTCTTCCTAGCTATTTTTCCTTCTGACTTTTTCTGACCCTGCAGTTACACATATATATGCTGCTGAAACGTAATTCAGACCTACTAAAATCCTAATTTGTAGAACTGTAAGATAGCTCCTCTTGAAAGAAAGCTCAGAAAGACTCTGGTCCAACATCCTACTCACAGCAGCATGAGCCACAAGGTGAGACCAGGTGTCTTATGGCTTTTTCCACTTGGATCTTGAAAACCTCCAAGGACAAAGACTTTCCATTCTAAGCAGTCTGTGCCACTACTTGATGGAGTTAATAAAGCACATGGCTTGTTGTAGCCTCTAACCTAAAGATGCTGTGATTTGGTGTCTTTAGAGCACAATCATCTAGAAAAGAGCATGTTTGTTCATGTATATCCCATAGTCTAGGGGAGACTCGAGGTGTAACCAGAATTCTGACAGTCCTAGGCAATCTCAGAAAGTAAGAAGGAAAGGCAGTGCAAAGGTCAGCCATCCTCCTCCCCAATAAAATTAACTGAAGTGTTGCTGTGTTGTCACAAATGTATGGATCAGCTCTGAAAGGGTAGCTCTGTGCAGCAGGAGCCAAGGCAGGTGGGACTTGATGTACACAAGGCCAAAGCTTGAAGACATAAGTTTGAATACAGCAGAAAGGGCAGGCAGTGCCAGCAAATACACAGCCATGGTCACAGCAGTACCATTTCAAAGGATTGGATCGCAAAAGTAAAATTAAGGGGGAAAAGCTAAAACTGCCACTGCCATGAGGACAGCTTCTTGAAAGCACGATCCTTCTGCTCTTGTCTCCTGCAGCCTGTTTTCAGTTGGATCCCTTTCCCCAAGACTCTGGTGGAGGAGGGAGGACCATGCTGTGCTCTCCCTTGGTCAGGACTGGGGCCGCAGTCCTTGGGGTCCTGATTGCATCTGAAGCAGGTTTAATTTAGGTTTCAGCCCAACTATTTTGTTTTCCTATGGGATCTATGATAGCAATAATTAGAAACCCAGAGGCCTCTGGTGTTATTAACTAGGACAAAAGTCTGTCAATGAAAAGTATTATAATATCACTAAGGCATACAATATATATGGTTGGTTTTCTCTAGAGGTAACATATCTGCTGTTAGAGAAGCCCCTTTAATTTCTCCACAGTCTGTGTAAAGGCTTTCTTCCCTGGCAATATGAACTCTCATTCTTCTCCTGAGGTGGTTTTCTTAGATATTGAAATCCTCTTTCCAAATGGAATTCTTGTCCAGCAAAACTGCCATGTCACTTTGCCATGGAGTTTGGCAGTTCTGGCCTGTATCAGAAACAGTGTGGCCAGCAGAACCAGGACAGTGATCAGTACTGTACTCAGCACTGGTGAGGCCATACCTTGAGTACTGTGTTCAGTTCTGGACCCCAAAATGCAAGAAAGAGGTGGTGGAGTGTGTCCAGAGAAGGGCAACAAAGCTGGTGAACAAGTCTGGAGAACGAGTCTTATGAGGAGCAGCTGAGGGAGCTAGGGTTGTTTAGCCTAGAGAAAAGGAGGCTCCAGGGAGACCTTATTGCTCTCTACAACTACCCAAAAGGGTATTTTAGCAAAGTGGGGGTTGGTCTCTTCTCCTGGTTAGTAAGTGACAGGACAAGAAGAGAAGGCCTAAAGTTGCACCAGGGCCAGTTTATTTTGGATATTAGAAAAATTTCTTTGCTGAAAGGTTGTTCAGCATTGAAACAGGCTGCCTGAGGAAGTGGTTGAGTCACCAGCCCTGGAGATATCTAAAAGACATGAAGATATGGTGTTTAGGGACATGGTTTGCGGTGGCTTTGGCAATGAGTTAATGTTTAGACTTGATGTTCTTAAAGGTCCTTTCCAATGTAAACAACAATGTGATTCTATGTCTATCTGCTCTTGCCTTGAGTGTTTGTTTGGATGCTGTTTACTCAGAAAGTACATGGCCAGGAGGACCTTGAGAATCACCTTATGTGATCTCTTATATATCACAGGACACTACATTCCACTGAGCTATTGCTGTACGGAAATGGTGTGATGAAACTGGAGCAGCAAAATGCCTCTTAGTCCAAGAGCAGCTTTGCTCTTGCAAACCCAGGCCTCTCCTTGACAGATTGTTAATTATCTGGCTTGCAAATGGACTAATAAACCACCTCTGCTGCGAGGTGTGTCTCTTTTTCCAATTTCAGGGAGTCAGTCTCTAGTTATCATTGGACTAGTACAATAATTGCCAATAATGTGCCTAGATACATAAATAGTTCTGCATGCAGTCCCAGGAGGGATGTGGGAAAGATTCATTCCTATGTCAGAGAACCAGATGCTCCTAGACAAATAGAATGGCTATGTCTACTGTGTCATTTTCAAAAATGTTTCCAAACTGTGGATCAAAACATGCCTCCAACCTGCTCCCTTAGTCTCCAAGGCAAAAAAGATCCTGTAAGATTGGTGAGTTTTGTATAAAGTACAGATAAGTAAAGAAATAAAGCACTATTATATTGCCAGATTCCTCCTGAAATGGAATTGGTTTGATTTTTCACATCTGTATCACATTTTTCTGATTGCTGTACAGTAACAGGTAGAAGAGTTATTGTTTTTCCATAGAAGAACAGGATTATTTAAAAACTGTGTTATTTCTAGACAAGTAGAGATGCTTAAATTAGGGCATACTGTAGGCTAACATTTAATTATGCAATGAGGAAGGAGAAGAATCACATAACAAAACCAATAAAAGTAATTTTAATGTGGTTTATTGAAAAGAACAAGTAGACTGAAAATGCTATTTCTGCACAGTCTAATTTCTCTTTTGCTACCAGGTTGGGGACTTCTTCCTGCTTGCTTTTTCAGTACTGAATATAAGCAAGGGAAATAACAGTCTGCCTCCCTGCAGCTTTCTGAGCTGATGAGCTGTTGCTTTTGAGATTCAGCTTTCTTTCCAGTCTGAGGTTTTGAGTCTGGGAGCAACCTATGCTACAAGCAAAGCAGGAGAGTTAATACTGTTTTTAATTAATCTCTGCAGGATTAATTCCTTTTTATGCAAATTAGGAAAAGGACAAGTAGATAAATATCTGCTAACGTCAAAAGCTACTGGGATTACATTGCTACGACAAACTGCTGAAATGATAGGTGCAGCAGTGAAGCAAGGCAAATTTCAAAGACGAGGCAATCATATGTGAGACAGGAGCTCTTCTCATTCTCCTCCAGAGAAACTGAACTATTCTAGATGTTCTGCTTCTGAACTGCTTGTGAACCTAGTACCATTGTAAACTAAGGCATTCACAGATTATTTATTGTACTTTTTATTGTGCCTTTGCTGCCAGGTGATGGAAAAGAGTAAATTCTATATAATTTTACCTTTTCTGTATTGTATAATCTATCTTTTTTATAGGGATGCAGCTGCTTGTCTCAGGGTCCAATGGTATCGCAATGTAATTCTCCCTGTCTCTGTCTGTGTGTGAATATTCCCCTACCAGAGCAAAAATTATTAGTTGGTTGGTATATTCCCTCTTGCAACTAATGAGAAATATAAAATATTTTTATGATGGATGTGAATAACGGCCACTGTCACTCTCAACCTTCCTCATCCCTAGTGTGATGCAGGTGGGGTATCTCACATCATATGCAAGGCAAGGGAGCGAGGAGCCAGCAGGGAGAGCAGCTCTGCCTGTGTGCCTTCATGCTCTTCTAATTTCATTTGATGCAGAATTTCTCTCTGAGAACTGTACATGGGCTGTGTGCTGAGATTCCCCACAGCTATATTGCCTTTCATAGATGCTCATCTACCAGCATGCATGAACAGACGTGCTATGCTCAGATTCAGGACTGATGACTTCTCATCTCCTAAGCAGTTGGCTTCTGAGGCCATGGTTATCTGTAACAACAGCAACAATGCCAAAATGGGACACTGGCACATGGAGGCTGAGGAATAACATGAAGGTTGTGCTGCTGTGCTCTACCCTTGCTTCTTTTTGTCATAGTCAGCATCATGTGTTGGAAACTTGTTGCTTCTGTAAATCTTTCTCACATGCAGATGGAATGACTGGGCTCTCATAAGAAACTTCACCCAGGAAGAGGCTTGGAAGTATTTTGAGTGAAGGACTTTTGTGCAAACCAACACTCTGTCTCCGTGGCTGTTGCTTGTTCCCCAAAAGCACCATAACAAATGCTGTCATCATTTCCCAATGCAACTCTGCCTGTCAAGACACCTGAGTTTGTTTCAAATAAGCTAGACAGAAGCACTACAGCTTCAGGATGGTGTTCCACCCAAAATCACCAGCAATACGGATAACTCCTCTCTGGAATGCCTCACTAGAACAAGTGGGTTGAATCTCAGCTCTGAGCTAATGTTGATCCATCTGGTGTTGCAGCAGAATGTGTTAACAAAAGATCTCACTCTCCAGCTGCAAGTATTTAATTCCAGGGATAAAGAAAGAAAAAAAAAAGCAATATTTGATTTATTAGTAATAATCAAGCAATATTTGTATAAACAAAAAAGGCTTAAGAGAAATAACATTAGAATAAATATTAAAATTTAAATATTAACATAAAAAGTATATATATGATATAAATCAAACAGCAAATACAGAATAGTCCTTCAAAGAGATGAAAAGAGATCATGATTCTTNTATTAGTAATAATCAAGCAATATTTGTATAAACAAAAAAGGCTTAAGAGAAATAACATTAGAATAAATATTAAAATTTAAATATTAACATAAAAAGTATTTATGATATAAATCAAACAGCAAATACAGAATAGTCCTTCAAAGAGATGAAAAGAGATCATGATTCTTCCTCTTGGTGTCCTGGGTGCTTGCTTGAGAAATCACAGGCCATGTCCTGTCTTGGCTAGAGCAGTTTCAGTACCTCAGTTTTCCCACCTTTGAAAAAATGAGATGGAAGAGGCTGATTCTCTGACTGAATCCCTATGACAAAACAGACAGCCTTGAGAGTGTAACACCCACAGCTGTCTCAGAGCTTAACTCAGAGCTGCAACTATTGGAATTTGGGTTTCTTTCCTTGGACCTGAAAACCAAGGGGTGCCAACAGTACTGCAGGAAACCAATTTCAGCAATTCCAGGAGACTCAGTTGGAAAAGGAAAAACTTTTGAGTTTAAATTCTCTAAAATTTGGTTTAGCTGAGGTGAGAGCTCAAGTCCTCACATCCAGAGAGAACATTCAACCTAGTTGGAGATGTAGGTGCATGCCTTTATAAAAGTTTCTTATTTGTTGATACTGCTGCCCTGCTTTTAAGTTTTACTGGTGCTGTGTTATCCCTCTACTTACTGCTTAGCCTCTGGTCCTGCCACAAGTCCTTCCAGGTCTCAAGCGAGATCATAGCATAGCTGCAAGGTTAGAGCCCTACTAGGAGAGGACTCAAGGATTTTAAGGATTATGCTTCAGGCACTAGGATTTAGCCTTAAGCCAGGTCTCTGGGCAGTGCATTAGCCAATCACTTCAGCTACTATTACAACAACTTTGTGCATGTTTATTGACAGAAACTCAAAAGTGAAAAAAAATTGGTCCCCTGGGAACTCCAGTGGCCATGGACAGTTTTTTTCTTTTTATTTATGGAGGCTCTTGGGGAGCAAAAAAACCCAAGACAGTTCAGTGCTTCAAGAACCTGGCTTTAAAGTCATGTAATAATTTTGGTAAACCAACGCTTAAAACCAGACTTAATGATAGAAGGAAAATTGCTCCTTAGGGTAAATGCCAAAAAGGAGTCATCAGTCATCTAGCGTGTTCACCTGGGGGGTGAAAGGCTTAACAAAAAAAAACATTTTCACAATTACACAAATTCTGGTAAAATGAATCCAGTTGGGGGTGACATTAATGAAGATGCCAGATGTGCCATAGTTGAATGTCAACACATGAACAAGCAGGTACAAGGGAGCTGAGTATCCCTAGCACTGATTCAAAATCAGGCCAAGAGTGCTAGGACTGTGAGGGATACTGAGCCACATGAAAAGGATCTTGAGCAATTATTAAAAGGTTAAAAAATGCTGTTCTCAATCAGTCACTACTGATTGTATGATGCAGTCCACTGCTGCTATTACTAAATAGAATATATCCTGTTTAATTGTTGTTCTGCGTAATTTTAATTGTGGAAAAAATCCACCATGGCTAAGCTGCAATATTAAATGCATGAAGCCAAGGGATGGTGCAATGTTATGTCTGTGGTGTGGTAGTGAGACAAAGTGGAAAGTAATTGGTAACAATTTCATTGTACACAGTAGAAGTTTGGTATTGCATTTATGATGGACCTGCATGTGCAAGAAACCCATTTGTCATGATGTCTGCACAGACCTACAGTTTACCTCTGCACTGCCAAAAAGGGGGCTGCCAAATAAGGGGGCAGTCCTGAGGATAGGAGCTCTCTACAGCCCCCCTCTTTACTGGCAGATCCTAAATTGGACTTCAGGTATGCATTCATTTTGTTTAATCAGAAGGAATAAAGTTACACAAAGAGTGTTGTTCGGATGCACTCAGCTGTCAGATTAGTCTGAAATGGCCACTGAGCACCCAGAACAAACACATCTCTTACCTAAAGCCTTTCCTACCGTCAGACTGAGTATTTCCAGAATACTCACCCAGCCGCAGTTGGAAGAAGTATGGAAACATTAGCGGATAGGTGCTAGAAGTACATAGGACACAGATGAGTGTGTGAGTTGCTATGGCTGGACCCACGCTATGATGGCACACAGTAGGGATGGCTGCAAAAGGCAGGCAGCCCTGCAACTCATCTCGTATTGCCCTTGGAGAGCTTGGAGGCTCTGTCCCTTCCATTTCCAAGATCTGCCAGCGAGAATGAAACTCATCTTCTCTCCACTTATGGAAACATGTGGTTGCCATGGGGGGAATAGGAGAGAGAAGAATCTCTTAGTAGCATAATCCGATTCAACTGAGGTTCAGCTCACACTGAAAACAGCTGGCTTTTTGCCCAGAAGAGAGAATGAACTTTAGAGGATTTCGAGTGAGCGAGCCCCATCTTCAAAAGCATTCCTCTGGTAAAGCAACATGCTCTACCAGATCTCATCTGAAGACCTGTTAGACTGAGACTGTTGAGGTATTCAGAGTAAAACGACAATGACAAAAAGAATACTTCGTATAAACAGACATTACCGATACAAAATCTAGAAGTTAAAAAAAAAGAAAGTAATTTCGAGTATTCTATATATCTGATTTCCCTGGAGGATACTCCACAGCTTTACAACCACATTTCCCTGCTTATTGTGAATGTTCCTCTCATCTTCACAGCTTTGTGTGAGGTTCACAGAAACAGAAATATGGGGAAAGAATCCTTGACAAAAGTAAGTAGAGAGGAAATATAGATTGGAAAAGTGAAATTTCAAATGTATGTCACCTACAGGATTTAGCAAAATTATCATGTAATATATTTCACAAACACATGATTGGTTTAAAAGACATATTTTTTTACCTCTTCTGAGCTTAATTCATTTTTTGAAGTGAAACATCTTTATCTTTAGAATAAATATTAAACCCTCGTTCATTTCCTTTCCTTTCAGGGAGTATACCCGTATTTTAAGAAGACAAACAGAACACTGTAACAAGCCTCGCTCAGCCATGAACTTCAAGTGCACCGTCCCTATGAAAAATGTATGGAGCTCTGAACTTTACAGCGACTGCCATCCCTCCCTCAGTCTCTTCGGTGCCTCTAGCAGTGTAAGAGCCAGGGTGTTGTTCAGAGGCTATTTTCTTTACACTTTTCCCAATTCACACCGGCCGTGCCGCGTTTCAGAGGACAAGTGTAGAGCAGCTGCCGGGTGTTCCCACAGCACTGGCCAGTGGAGGAGATGCCGTGCCGCTCGGCTGTGGCCATCAGCCAACTGACTGGCAAAAAAAAGAAAAAAAAAATTCACCCCAATAAGACAACTCAACACCCCAAGGAAAAGCGACGGGTATCTAAGGGGGCGAACTTTGGGGCGCCATCGGCGCGCCTCCCCCCTCGACCCCTATCCCATGTAGCGCGGAGCTCAAAGCCGGGCCCGGGACGGACCCCGATGGTCCCCCGAGGGTCCCGGCTCCGAACGCCCAGGGCGGGGGGGGGGAGCGGGGGCGCTGCCGCCTCCGCGGGCGCCCCCTGGCGGCCTCCCCCGCGCTCTGCCGGCGGCACCGCTCCGC